>APFE031245182.1:52121-62817 GCA_000404065.3 Pinus taeda | reverse complement strand
TTGATGTGAGTGAGTTAATGAGGCTGTTAGATTCTCTATGCTATATAACAGGCAATCATTCGGATGGTTTGCTAAGAGGGTGAGAGTTTTATGAGGTTTTCATTATGTAATCTCCAATTTGATTAATAAACACCTGATGCCTATGTTTGGTGGACGTAGCCCAGATTGGTTGGGTGAACCACGTTAAACTCTTGTGTTTATGTGCTTGATATTCTGCTGTGTGTTTATTTTCTTTAGTTGTGCATCTGAGACCAACACACCCTCCCCTTTGTCTTTTCCTCTTATTCATCATCTTGAGTCTTCCTCAAGTGATTCCCTCACCCCTTGTCATATGAGCCCAAGTGACCATGAGCCCTCCCCTCTTTTTAGTGTCAAGGACAAGCCCCTCGTTGACTATACTTTATCTCATTGGACACACCCTCAGCATTTTGATGATTCCATGACCTCCCCTCTCTAATGGGCCCATCACCTTGAGCAACATATTCGTTGCACTCCTCTTTTCCCTCGTCCTTCATCCCCCTGTCATCACAACTTTGTGGCATCTACAAAGCACAATATTATGAGCAATGATTGTGACAAGAATTTGACTCCATGACCTCCCCTCTCTAATGGGCCCATCACCTTGAGCAACATACTCATTGCACTCCTCCTTTCCCTCGTCCTTCTTCCCCCTCTCATCACAACTTTGTGGCATCTACAAAGCACAATATTATAAGCAATGATTGTGACAAGAATTTCTTAAGGGATATCATTCATTCGACCATTGTGTACTTAGGGGGGAGGCCCTGCACTTCTAGATTAATCTTGTACAACCATTTAGAAGTTACAATAGAATTTCCTTCGGGTCTTGGAACCACGTCCCACACATCATTCTTCATTATGGACTCATATTTTTCAGCCATAGCATCCTTCCATACTTGTTCTTTCACTACTTCTTCAAACGTGTGTGGTTCAACCTGTATCATGTTGCTCATTGCTACAACATATCCCTAATATCGGCATGGCTTCTTGCTTTCCCTGAAGGTTCCTCTTGTAACATTATGTCTCTCAACGTCTTGTGTAGTGTCACGAAGCTATAGTTGTCTCTTCTTAGCAAGAGGATCATACGGAGGGGGATCCAAGGGGTCCATGGGTTCCATAGGATAACAACATCAATCTTTGGCTCAAGCGTAGAAGAGTCTTCTTGTACATCCAATTCATCGTTCTTATTTTCAACATTGGCAAGGGAGGAGTGTCCCTTACTTTCCCAAGGGTAGCATCTTCATCAAATGTCACATCCCTACTAAACTCTATAGTCCTTTGACCAGGCACATATATTATATAAGCTTTAGAATTGTCACAATAGCCAACAAAAGTACCTTTCTTTCATGAAGCTTCCAGCTTGTTCCTCTTGTCCTTTGGCATATGAATGTAAACAAGGCAGCCAAAAGTCCTCAAATTTACAACATCAGGCTTCATACCTATAAAAACTTCTTCGAGGGTCTTGTCACCTAAGGCTTGATGAGGAGTACTATTTTGAAAATAGACAACAGTGTTTGCAGCTTCTCCCCATAGAAACATCGACGGCTTTTAATCATGCAACATAGCTCGAGTAGCTTCCATGATGGTCCTGCTCTTCCTTTCAACTACTCCATTTTGCTCAAGGTTATAAGGTATGATGGTCTCCTTCTTGATTCCAGTGTGCTTGCAAAAGTCAATGAACTCATTTGAAATTAATTCTCTTCCATTATCAAACCTGAAAACTTTTATTCTCTTCCCTGTTTGATTCTCTATCATTGCCTTGGAGTTCTTGAACATGTCTAATGTTTGGTCCTTGTGCTTCAAGAAGAAAATCCATGTTTGATGGGAGAAGTCATCCACAAAGATTATATAGTATAGGTAGCCACCAAGAGATGTCACCAGCATGGGTCCACATAGATCAGAATGTATTAATTGAAGTATTCCATTTGTCTTGCTCCTGCTAGAAAGGAATGGTCTCTTTGTCTTCTTTCCACTTGCACATCCCAGACAAACTCCATCATGATTTGCTTGAACCTCAGGCATCCCAAAAACCATCTTCCTCACCTTAGGCAAGGCATCATAATGAAGGTGAGAGAATGTTTGGTGCCATAGCTCACATTGATGACTACTATCATGAACCAATGCTCAGACCAATCTTCCATTGACTTTATAAAGGTCTTCGATTCTTGATCCCAAAGTGAAGGCTTCTCTCAAGCGAGATTCCATAGGCCAAGTAAGGACCTTCAAATTTATAAAAACAACCTTCATTCCTTTGTCCTCCAAGGCAAATATAGACACAAGATTCTTTTTCAATCCTAGCACATATAGAACATCTTTAAGATGTATAGTTTGACCATAATCCAAATGAAAGGTAACAAAACCAAACCCCTTCACAAGATAAGTAGAATTGTCCCCAAGAATGATCTTCAAATTTGTCTCCCTCTCAACCAAGTTTGAGAGAACTTCCCAATAACCAGTGAAGTGTCTAAAGGCCCCACAATCCACTAACTAGCTATCAAACGAATCTAGAGGAGAGAAACTAGAAAGCGCAAAAATAAGAAAATATTCAGATTGAGTAGCAGTTGCATTAATATCATACCTTGAATTCCTTGATCTCTTTTGAGGACGATGGCCTTCTTCAAGAGAAGCAAGAGCATCTCTTCGTCTTCTATTGCTATATTTGTTTTTGTTGTAGCCACAGTTGTTGTAGTTGTACCTTGAAGCATCTCTCTTTTTCAGATAGTCTAAAACATAGTGACCATGCTTGTGGCAATTGTAGCATTCAACTTGTGGCCTCTCCTTTCTAAATCTTCTATTGGAGTCCTGGGATTCAGGGGCAGGCTTTCTTGAATTAGATGGCCCTCATTTTCCTTTCCTCTTCTTGTCTTGAGCAACAAATGCAATGGGTTCTCCTTCTTCATGATTTTGAATTCTCCCTTTAGAAATCATCCCAGTCTCCTCTTGAGTTCACTTTCCCAATAGTTCATCAAATGAACAAAACCTGTCATTGTTGCTAATGGTGGTAATAAATGTCTCCCAAATCGGTGGAAGACCTCCAAGGGCAATCAGAACTAGCTCTCCATCGAATGAAAGCTCTCCAATAGAGAAAACTTGATCCTTGAGTTGGGATATCCTCATGAAATATGATTGCACAATCTCCCCTTTGTTCATCTTAATGTCCTTGAGTTGATTCTTCAAAGATAGAATATGGTTCAAGTCGTTGACCTCATACATCCCAACCAGCTTATCATACATTTCCTGCAACACAAATCAAATGATCTCTCAAAGAATCAATAATAATTTTCTTAACTTTGACCTCACCTTTCTTGTACTTGGACTTGACAACATTAGAAGCATTCTCTAGAGGCTTAGGTACCTTTCCTTCAACGTATTTGAAAACATCATTGTCCTCCAAAGTCAACTCAACCCTAGCTCTCCAAACAGCATAGTTGAGTTATTCAACTTCTCCTCAATCTTGAAGTATGAGGTAGACATCTTGACCAAGTGAAGTGATCTTCAGCAGCGAATAAGATATCTTCAAAGGGTGATTGCTCTTGTCTCCTTGGGCTTGTCTTCACCTCAACTCTCCTCAATCTTAAAGTATGAGGTAAACATCTTGACCAAGTCAAGTGGTCTTCAACAGCAAATAAGATTTCTTCAAAGGGTGATTGCTCTTGTCTCCTTGGGCTTGTCTTCACCTCAGCTCTTATACAATGTTAATTTTCCAATGTTTTGTGTTGTACCAATCACTTATAACAATTCTTCTTCCAATAACAATCAATTATCCAATATATTTTCAATCACCCAATAACAGTAAGAAATTGTAGAAAGAACATAAAACCATATGCACAATAGAAGACAACCAAGAACAATAGAAACACATAGATTTGGTCAAAGACCAAGGAAAAACCCCACAAGGGGGGAAACCCTTTCCAAATTCTTCTTCTATTAGATTGTCATCAAATGTTCAGCAAAGAGATACATAGTCCAAGTACATCCAACAAATAGTTAAAGGTCAATGCCCTGACCAACCAAGTCAACTATCCAATATGCAATCAAATAAGAGCAATATAGTCAGATCTGGTCAAACTTCAATTATGCAATTTTCAGTCAAAGTCAACAGTAGTCAATGCAACCCTAACCAGTCCTTAGTCAGCAATCAAATTTGCTCCAAAAATTTCGGTCAAAATAGTCCCAAAAGTCTGCCCAAAAATCTAGTCAAAGTCAAAGGTTGACCTGCGGAAACCCTAGCCCAAAAACTGCAGTCAATGTTCGTCAAGTGTTGAAATTTCTAAGTCTAACACATTACAAATCCCTACTGCATTTTCTGGTTTAATTTCTCCTACTTGTTCATTCCATTAACTAAAATAAACACAAACGCAGCCTTAACTCATATACAAATCAGTAACTGAAATAACTGAGACAAACACATAAGGGACACCGTTAATTTTGGACAATCATCCTCGGAAAAACCCAATGTGAGAAAACTAGTGTAGCAAATATGAGGGTTTTATTATTATGCAGTTTTTGAATACATATAGGGTGCCAAAAATCGCTCACCCAACAGAGAATGTTCTCGGCAATAGTACCTCTCCTTGGAGACAAATATTTCGGCTGATCAAACATCGAATGAACGATCCCACAGCAACAATGGCAACTCCTTAGCTGGACAGTGAAAGCTGCTCCAAGCTTCTCTGTTGCTCTGCGTCACCCTTCCTGGCTCACCAGCACTCAGTCTGCCCCATGAAAATTCTTCTGCCACTACCTCTTGGCCCTGCATAGCTCTACTAGCCTTTGCACATCTACTAAAGCCTCTACGTCAGTTCTCTGGCCCTCTATGTCACCCACGCTGGCCTCTACAGCCTCTACGTAGCTCCCAGTTGCCTCTGCATCAGCCTCTCCAAGATCTACATTGTCTCTCTGCCACTATCTCTGCCTCTCTACTATGTATTCTCGACCTCGTGCCGAACTGCCCCTCAGTGCAACAGATCACTTGCTCGATTCTCTCAGCAAATCCCGCTCCAGAAAATCGAACTGACTGATCAATTTGGTATATCTCCAACTGACCCTCAAGCCTCCTCTTATACTTTTCCTGTTGAGTCTTCAACGGCCGAGATTAAGTCCCTAATCAACGGCTAAGATTAGATTTGGCTTGATCCATGTCATTTAGAACATTCTCACCCAGTTTTATATTAATATTTTTATTTTCCTAAGCTTAGACTTAGGAACCCCATTAAAAATATTAATTATTTTAATATCTCTCCAACTGGGTGGAATTTCCCCAAACCATTTCTGAGTTTTGGAGATCTTATGTGCCTTAGCCTCTCCGCCAACTTTCATGGCTAGAGCGCATCTGATACTACCATAAATCAACACTCCCTCTTAGCGAGGAATGTGCTCTAATAATGTTTCATCATGGAAACATCACACTAATCCTTCGCACCGGTACCTGTGTTGATGCTTGGCCTACTGCCTTACAAAATCTACACTGCTGCTTCCTGTAATGCTGCCCATGACACTGTCACTGCTACATTTGTACTACAGCTCCTTTCAATATGTTGCCCATGTTGCCCCTAGCACTGCCACTACGAACTGTTGCATTGCAACTCAGTTACCAAGAAGTAGGTAACTAACTTCTCCCAAATACCAACATCCAATCAGTCTGGAAGCCTCATGAAACTGAAGCCACCTCTATTGCTATTTTGTGCTCCCTTTGCTGCTACATACACCTCTGTGCCTTTCGCACTGCTGTAACCTCCACTGCGCTGCCTCAGATTCCTGCACCCAAGCATTGCCTTGCTGCTCCACTACACTTTTCTCCACTTGACATCTGTCATTCTGCTACTGTCGTTAAGGGCTCCCGTAGCCAGATATGATCCAAGAGTTTGGGTACCTCAAGGATCCTGCCCCTAGTATGTAGTCCTCCTAACTATAACTTGATGTCTCCCCACCTCTTCTCTAGAGGTACATGAGCACTCATGGCATAGTCGTCATCAGTCTCAACTTCTATCTCCACCTTAGCTGGAGCTGCCTTAGAATAGGAAGCCTCTCCCTTGTTTTTCTTCATGGGACACTAGGATGCATAATGTCCCAACTCCCAAAAATAGAAGTAATTCACCTTGGAGATATCCTTATTCTTCCTCTTCCCTTGTTGTCCCGCAGATGCTAGAGTCGCATCATCCTCCTCCTCTTTCTTGATTCCACTTCCCTTGCCACTACTACCTGCCTTGGTCAATCTCCTGATCTCTTCTTGGCAAAGAGCTACCCATATCTCCTCCCAACCTGCAAGAGTAGACCTGCCAAAAATACTTTGGACAAATGTCTCTCACTCCTCGGAGACCGCATTCAAGGAAATCCTAACCATAAATTCTGGATCCGGTGTAGACCCCACAGAAGTAAGTTGGTCGCGAATCTCCAACAACCTGAGAAGGAATGGATCTATCTGCTCTCCCTTCTGCATCTGATACGACTACAGTTGACTTTCCAATAGCATCTTCTGTCGTATGGAAATGCCTTGATATAAGGTGGTCAGAGTATCCCACATCTCCTTTGTTGTGTTATTTTTAGCAATATGTGGTATGACATGATCTTTGACCCCGTCTAGGATCATTCACTACACCCTTGCCATTGCATCCTCATACTTCTCATTCTCATTTGGGTCGACTGGGATAGCCAAGACTCTCAAGGCAAAGTCCTTGATGCAATGCCGATCTAGGACTGCCAGGATCCTAGCCTTCCAGATGACAAAGTTGGAAGCCCCATCCAACCTGTCCTGATCCTGTTGACACCTAATCATCATGATTGGGTGAATATAATGTAAATAGATAAATAAATAATATGAACAGTCATCGGGAGATGAACTGAACAGTCTCTCCCTCATGTATTTAATGAAGACCTACCTGAAGGAATAAACATGAATCAATTTTGGGTTGAGGAGTTATTGCCTGTTCTGACATGGTATCAGAGCCAGTTCCCAAAAATAGTTGTAACTCCCTTCTGCTTACTACTCCCTATCCTCTGTCCCTGTGGAGTCTGCCTACTGAGCTCTCCGTCCACTGTCTACTGTGCTCTCTGTCCTCTCTGTCTACTGCGCAGTGTATCTATTGTTCTCTAAATTCATAAAGTCGTTGAGTATAGCAGCATTTGTGAAGAATGTTGGTGCGGTGAGCGTTTCTGAAGAACGTTGGTGTGGTGAGCCATTGTGAAGAACGTGGCAACCACAGTGGAAGACGAACCCACGAATGCTAGTGCGGTGAGACATTGAACTGTTTGAATAATGCTACGATTGCTTTTTTCCATGTAAAATACGTCTGAGCGTTTATGGCGACGGGAGTGTGTCTGTATGGCACGAGGTGCCGCTTTATTCATCGCCTGAATCTCAATCAATAAGAATGGCCTCCCTCCATGCTGGTATAACAGCGTTCCAGGTTCAATTCATTTATGAAAACATTGATATAAACACTGGTAAACGCTCATATAAACAATGTTTCATGTATATTATATATACGTTGTTGAATGTATATGCTACAGGGGTCGATTATGAGGGTCCATTTATGAAAACGTTGATATAAACGCTGGTAAACACTGATATAAATGATGTTTCATGTATATTATATCTACACCTCTTGAAAGTATACGCTCCAGGTATTTTTAGCGCTGGCCTAAGTTTTTGGCCTGCGGACAGCCGCTGCTACTAGTGGAATCTGTCCACATTCAGAAGTGGGATATAAGCCGTTCCCTTCAAGACTCGCCAAAAGCTGAGTTTGAACACTTATTTAATTATCACGTGACGCCTTACCAAGCATCAAGCATCATTGAAGACTGGGAGACAGAAAAGGAAAGAGATGTATTTTTCCAATGAGAAAGAATGCAGTCAAGGTATAAAGCATAGGATTTGAGCATTGGGATTTATATTTCCGTCCAAGTGTTTGGCAAATTCTAATTTCCATCAGATTTTTTATTCGCTTTTGAGCAGTTGATACTATTTCTCTTAAATTGCAACCATATTGTAATGCAAAAAATAAAAAATAAAAAATATGGTCATATTCTATATGCATAGAATATAGTTTTGATCCTTGTATATTAATTCAAGAAGGAAGAATAAGGTTGTATTATTTTTGAAGCACATTTTCCCAGCAGAAGTATTTTTCTATTAGTAGAAGTAATTTTTACAGAATGCATTCAATCATATCCATGGTGGGAATAGTTCTCATTGGCAAGGAGAACTATCCTGAATGGACCCGGATGATAAAACACACCCTCATTTTCAATGAGTTGTGGAAAGGAGTGTGTGTCGGAGACGGAGACAATGAACCAGTACAACCTACCTAAAACAAAGAGTTCGTCATTTGGGAAAACAAGAACAGCAAAGCTTATGCATTAATCGCAGCATCTGTAAATGAAGAGGTGAGTCGCCATATTTTGTCATATTCAACTACCTTTGAAGCCTTACAAAAGCTGAAAGAACTCTATGACTCACATTCTGCACTTGAAGTTGTTCAACTCATGATTAAAGTCTTCACTCTTGAACTGCAAATTAATGATCCTCTTGCTCTTGCATCTGAGGTAAAGTCTATAATGCATGATATCAAATCCACTCAGGTTGAATTGGATATTCCTCCTATCGCTTTTCTCAAGGCACTTTATCCTACTTACTCCAATTATCTTGAGTCATTGCAAGCAAATGGAAATCTCAAAGATATCACCTTTGACTCCCTTGTGAAAAAGTTTACTGAAAGAGAGAAAGCTTTTGGAAAGAAGACAGCCCCTGAATCTTCTGAAGAGGCTATGTGCCTTGCTCATAAAGAAAAGCATCCTGCTCAAGATTCTACAAGAGGAAGAGGAAGATATTTCAGAGGCAGGGGCAGACATTCTCAAGGAGAAAAGGCAGATTTGCACTGCATATGCTGCAAAAGAAATGGATCACATGATACCTCTACATGCAAGCTACCATGGGACAAAATTGAGCAGAAAAGAAACCAATAGAATTTTCATAAATGGATTGAAAATGATGCACGATCTCATATTCGGTCTATTCGCACTGATAATGGAAAAGAATACACATCAAATGAATCTGAAAACTATCTTTGCCAACATGGGATCAAACATCAAACAATTGTGCCTTATAATCCCCAACAAAATGGTGTAGCTGAAAGAATGAATAGGACAATCCTAAATATGGTACGATCCATGCTCTTCTTCAAAATGTAAAGATAATGTTTTCGGTTGATGTTGTTCTATGTGCTGCATATATAAAAAATAGATGTCCATCTAATGCTATAAGAAACAAGACTCCATATGAAATGTGGTATGGACATGTTCCTTCGGTAAAGCATCTCAGGGTCTTTGGTTCCACTTGTTATGCTTTGATACCAAAGGTACATAGAAACAAACTTGGTGCTAGAAGTCGTAAGTGTATCTTTCTGGGGTATTCAAACACCTCCAAAGCATACCGTCTCTATGATGAAATAAATAAAAAGTTTGTTGTATCTAGAGATGTAAATTTTCTTGAATCGCTTGGATAGATTAATAAAAGCAAAATCATTTCAAGAATTTGGTAATCAGATTCCACATCTTAAAGGGGGGATTCCTATACTAGATCAACATATGGAATCTTCTTCCGAAGAACACTCTCCCCTACATGAAACTCCAACAACAGATGATGCTTTAAGTGATGTGATTGATAGAATTGGGAGACTCAATCTTGATTCAGTCCCAACTCAATATCAACGGAGCAAGCCTGGACCATCTGAGAAAGGTCCCCCAAACGTGGCCTGACAAAGACACTTGAAAGTGTTCATGTCTAATGAAGTTGAAAAGGCAGGAACTAGAAATTCAAACCGGCAAAATGGAGGTGATGTAGATGACTCTAATTCACTTGTTGATATGGATGTTTCTTATAATTGTGAATTGAACTTGTCTACATATTTTGAACCAACTTCCTTCAAAGAAGTTGCTTCCCATGATGAATGGAAAGAAGCGATGCAAAAGGAGTATGATGCCCTCATAAAGAATGGCACTTGGAAGCTGGTTGATCCTCCATTAAGAACCAAACCAATTGGCTACAAGTGGGTCTACAAGAACAAGTATAAAGTTGTGGCTCACTTGACAAGCACAAAGCTAGGCTTGTGGCAAAAGGTTTTGCACAGAAGGAAGGGGTCGATTATTAGGAGACTTTTGCCCCCACAGCAAAATGGGCTACCATCCAGACACTCTTTGCCCTAGCAGCTTAGAATGGTTGGAAAGTACATCAAATGGATGTAAAAACTGCTTTCTTGAATGGAGATCTAAAAGAAAATGTTTTTATGTCCCAGCCTGAAGGATTTGTTGTGGAAGGACATGAACATAAAGTATGCAAACTGGTGAAGTCCTTGTATGGCCTCAAACAAGCACCGCAAGCCTGGTATGAAAACTAACTGAGCATCTTCTGAAACTCAACTTCAAACATTATGATCTTGATGATGCAACTTTATTTGTCAAGAAAGTTGGAAAAACAGTTGTGTATCTTGTGGTATATGTAGATGATCTTTTAATGACAGGGAACAATGAAAGCTACATTGCATCCATAAAGAAAGAATTAGGAAAAATTTTGAAATGACTGATTTGGGCTATGTTCATTACTATCTTGGCATTGAAGTAACCCAACACCCGAAGTCCATATTTCTTTCTCAAAAGAAATACATTGGAGATCTATTGA
>APFE031245182.1:2515-51852 GCA_000404065.3 Pinus taeda | reverse complement strand
AGACTTTGGAATCAAGTATACACAGGTGGACGACTTCAACTTGATTGGATACTCTGATTCAGACTTCGATGGAGACAAAGAAACTGGGGTATCTACTTCAGCATATGCTATGAGTCTTGGATCAGGAGCTGTCTCCTGGAGATCACGCAAACAATCAGTTCCAGCAGATTCCACAACAGAAGCAGAATACGTGGCAGCGGCTGAAGCAACAAAAGAAATTTTGTGGCTCAAGAAAATTCTTGAAGATTTGCAAGTAAAACAAGTAAAATCAACTCCACTCATGATTGACTATACCTTTGCAATAAAATTGGCCAAGAACCCAAAGTTCCATGATTGAACGAAGCACATCAATACTAAATATCATCTGATTCGACATCATGTTGAGGCTAAAACAATCCATCTCCGTCATTGTTCCACAAATGAGCAAATTGCAGACATCTTCACCAAAGCACTTGGAAGAGAAAAGCTTGAACAATTCAGAATGATGCTTGGACTCACCAACATCCCTTCAGATTAAGGGGGGGGAATGTTGACACCTAATCCTCATAATTGGGTGAATATAATGTAAATAGATAAATAAATAATATGAACAGTCATCGGGAGATGAACTGAATTGTCTCTTCCTCATGTATTTAATGAAGACCTACCTGAAGGAATAAACATGAATCAATTTTTGGTTGAAGAGTCACTGCCTGGTCTGACAGATCCCTTAGTTCGTTAACTGTCATTTCAGCTCGTCTTCTAGACTCCCTCTGAGATTTGACTTCCCTCCTGGAAATATCCCTGTAAGTCCTGATTTCCCTCCTGGAAATCCTCTGGCCAGCTATCAAACCGCTCCTCTCCAATCCTCCTTGCAACTGCAACTCGGATCTGGATTTCTTCGCTAGAAATTTGTCAAGATAGCGACTCCCTCTACTTTGGTTTTGTCTCCTTAGGTATTGTTCTGTTCTGACGGAACCAGCACCTCACCAACTTCTCAATCACAATCTACCCACAACGCCCCAAGGCCTGGCAACTGAAGAAACTGAACCTTTCAGGCTCAGCGAAATCCCAGCAACAACAGAATCTGCTCCTTCTGGCCACAGCGTCAATCCTTCCTTGCTAAGAAAGATGACCAAGCACTGCATAGGTCTGATTTGCCCCTCTCTACCTCTGTGTTGACCCTCCTAGCTCGAAATGATGACGCAGGCCCTCTGTGTAAATTCTTCTCTGTTGCTTCTGCGCAAGGACAAGGCTGTTTCTCGAGACAACTGCTACTGCTGTAAATTCTTTAGATTACTGTTGGTACCTTCAATTCTCTGTGATCTACAAAGCTTTGATACCATGTTGAAATTTCTAAGTCTGACACATTAGAAATCCCTACTGCATTATCTAGTTTAATTTCTCCTACTTGTTCATTGCATTAACTGAAATAAACACAAATGCAACCTTAACTCATAAGCAGATCACAACTGAAATAACTGAGACAAACACACAGGGGACACCGTTGTTTTTGGACAATCGTCGCCGGAAAAACACAATGCGGGAAAATTGATGCAGCAGATATGAGGGTTTTATTATTATGCAGTTCCTAAATACATCTAGGGTGCTAAAAATGGCTCACCCAACAGATAATGTCCTCGATAGTAGTACCCCTCCTCGCAGGCAGATATTCCAACTAATCAAACACCGATGAACAATCCCACAGCAACAATGGCAGCGCCTTAGCTGGAAAGCAAAAGCTGCTCCAACCTTCTCTGCTGCTCTGCGTCACCCTTCCCAGCTCACCAGCACTCAATGTGTCCCACAAAAATTCTTCCAACACTGCCTCTTGGCCCTACGTCAACTTTGCTAGCCTCTGCATCAGCTCTCAAACCCTTTGCATCACCCACGTTGGCCTCTACAGCCTCTGCGTAGCTCCCAGCTACCTCTCTGCCACTATCTCTGCACTATCTTTGGCACTATCTCTGTCTCTCTGGCACTATCTCTGCCTTTCTGCTATGTATTCTTGGCCTCATGCCGAACTACCCTCCGCTGCAACAGATCACTAGCTCAATTCTCTTAGCAAACCCCACTTTAGAAAATCGAACTGACTGATCAATTTGTTGTATCTCCAACTGGCCCTCAAGCCTCCTCTTATACTTTTCCTATTGAATCTTCAACAACCGAGATTAAATCCCTAATCAACGGCTAAGATTAGATTTGGCTTGATCCATGTCATTTAGAACATTCTCACCCAGTTTTATATTAATACCCATTAAAGTTTTATTCTTCTGAGTTTAGACTTAGGAACCCCATTAAAAATATTAATTATTTTGATATCTCTCCAACCTAGTGGAATTTTCCCCAAACCATTTCTGGGTCTTGGAGATCTTATGTGCCTTAGCCTCAAAACCAATTTTCATGGCTAGAGCACATCCAATGCTACCACAAATCAACATCAAGATGCCCAGAAAAGTTTGGTCAAACTCCCAGTCAACTTGGCCCTTTAGAACAGATCCAAATCCAAGTCAAATGAAGTCAAATTGTACAAAGTCAACGTTGGTCAAACAATCCCAAAACATAAGTCAATGTTGGTCAACAGAAGTATCTCTCCTTCGCACTTCTGAACTTGAACCCCCAAATTTCAGAGAAGATCGAACCAAATGAAGAAGGAATGGTGTGTGATGTAATGCCTCCAAGTGATGTGACCTGAGGTGATTTTATATGTGGTTGAGGTGGATGAATTTCCTCTTCCAAGCCAACATGATGTGACATGGACCATGTGCAAAAATATTTTTTCCAGGGACCAGTGGGCTCTCCTCGAGGTGAGTAGGGCTTCTTCAAGGAGGGAATTTCTTCCTCAGCTGCCAAATTTCAACATGTATAAATACCTAGACAAGTGCCTTTTCACTAAAAGGCATGTCCTTTCATTGAGGTGTCTCTATTGGAGAATATAACTAGTTTCGGTCTTCATAATTACCTTTGTACTTGTGACATTATATATTTTTCTAAAAAGCAAAAGAATTATTATTTTCTAGCATGGGTTTCATGCTTAAGTTAATTTGTCTCTAGGTCAAGCATGTTCTTCATGCTTCTAGGGTTTGTTAAGTCAAACGAGTATTTTTCATAATTCTTGAGATCAAGTCCCATTTAGAATTTGAAAAGAACATGTAAAGAAAAAATTATTTTGAGTCAAAATGTCATTTTTGTCCCTACAAGGCCAAGTCGGCCCTATTTGGGGTAATTTGACCTCCTCAGATGTGTATATATAAGAGCAATTCAACCTCATTTGGTATACACTAGTGTTGTGAACATCGTGATCGGGATTAAATCAGTGAGGGTCTGAAATTGGAAGAAATCGGAAGAAAATCGATAAAAATCGGCAAATACAAAAATCTTCGTTTTTTTTCAATTTTTTTAATATCTAAAGCATCACAACATAAAATAAATGCATTGACACATAAATATGATAAGAGAACTAATATATAAGATATGTAATATCTCTAACGATACATCACACATAACAGTGAATCATGTCTTGAATACTAAGTCCTGAGTCCCAACACAATGTCAAAATATCAACAAAAAATATAATAATGTATCTCATATCATGAGTCATAATGTCATATACAATGAAATGAACCAAATAACTAATACTATTGATTCTTCTGCCCCTCTTGCGAGAAAATGCAACAGCTTTCCCTCTAGACGTAGATGACGGTGGAGCTACCACCTTTTTACACTTTGTACTAATGCATACAATTCTTTATCATATGTGGGATAATTAACTACTGCAGAAGTAAATGTCTCATAATGATAGCATATGGGTTTTCCGTGTTGCATCAACACTGCTCCCATGGCATAGTCAATGGCATCTATCTCAATCTCAAATGGATGTTGAAGATCTGGCATTGCTAGTCTTGGTGTTGTACTGATTTTCTCTTTTAAGGTGTCGAAGGCTTTCTGTTGTTTGCCTCCCCACGTAAACATATATTTGAATCCTGTTAAAGCATGTAATGGAGCTGCAATCAAAGAAAAGTTAGCAATAAACTCTCTAGTATTGTGTTGCCCCTAGGAAACTCCTAACCTCTGTAGCAGATTTGGGTTTAGGCCAGTTTACTATGACTTCAACCTTAGAGGGATCTATCTTCAATTCACCACCCCCTACAATATGACCCAAATAATTTAAAGATGTTCTGCCAAATTCACATTTTCACAGTATTACATAGAGATTTTCTCTTTTTAAAACATCTAAACTCTGCTTTACATGTTTTACATGATCTTCCCATGTCTTATTAAAAACAACAAATGTCATCTAAATAAACAATAACAAAGTCATCAATAAAAGGTTTGAGTACATCATTCATAACTCTCATAAATGTAGCAGGAGCATTAGTTAAGCCAAAAGGCATAACCAACCATTCATAAAGTCCTTGCTTTGTCTTGAAAGCAGTCTTCCATGCATCCTGTTCTGCAACTCTAACCTGATGATAGCCACTTCGTAAGTCTAACTTAGAAAAGTCAACTGCTTCTTTCAATTGATCTAATAGATCATCAATACGAGGAAGAGGATAACGATTCTTGATCGTTATTTTATTTAGTGCTCTATAATCAATGCACATTCTCCATGAACCATCTTTCTCTCACCAGCACGATTGGAGATCCACATGGTGATATGCTTGGTCGTATAAACCCGTTATCGAGCAACTCCTGTACCTGCTTCTTTATCTCTGCATTCTCTAAAGATGACAACCTGTACATTCCAATGTTAGGTAATGGAGCATCTTGTTGCAAACAAATATCATGTATTATTCCATTTTGGGTGGCAAACCTTTAAGTTCTTGAAATAGGATATCATATTCTGAAACAACTTTAACTAAATCAGCTTTTTGTTTATAATCACAGCGTTCAAATGCATTGCACTTTTCAGGATCCTTTGCCTTTAGAAACCATTAGTAAATACTGCTTACTTGAATTCACAATTCTTTTCATCTGTCCTGAGTTTATGAAAGAATAGTTTCCTTTGAGTTTATGAGCTCTTACAATATATTCCATTTCATCTTTAGTGAGTTGATACTTATTTTCGGCTCTATAGAAAATAGCTTTCCTATCATACAAGTATGGACTTCCCAAGACAATACCACATATATCCAATGGAACTATATCTAACTCAACCTTACCTACAAATGTTGATCCAATAGCAAACCTAAGTTTACATTGTCTCGTTACTTGTAGCTTTGTTTTATCACACACCCAACCTAATGGATATGGCTTCTCATGAGGTTTTGTTTGTAATCCCAACTTCTTTACAATTGTTTCAGAAATCAAATTTACTTGTGAGCCACTATCAAACAAAGTATCAATCTTATTATGCTTGGAAATTACTTTAATACGAAAAAGCTCATTTCTTTCCCTCTCATTACTTTCATTATCAACAGATTGTGCAGAATTACTTGTGGATGCTTCAGAATCTTTACCTTTAATACCTGTTGTTGTAACTGTCGTTTCATCGCTTGAATCTGATCACAAGTACTGTTGAATAGCTACAACATTCTTTTTTTTCCTTCCACCGAGCTTCTTAGGTCTCCGTTCCGGATGCAAAAGCCAGCAGTGTGCCTCATTGTGTCCTTCTATCTTGTAATGAGTGCATGAAGGTTTATCCTTTTGTACAGTGTTTGCTTTCCTCTCCTTCCATTTCAGTTTCTTCTTTTCCTTGCTCTTGCTTACAGAATATTTAGATGTTCCCCCAACCTCTGGGTTTACATTCTTACCTCTAGCTTCTAGATGTGTGGCTTGAACTGATACATCATCTAAAGCTAGTGGGATTAAACATGAGAAAAGTATGCTTTAAATAGTTATGAAGACCACCTATATACTTTAATAAAGTCTTAGGTGAATCTAATGATATACCTAGAGTTAAAGCTCTCTTTTTGAATTCCTAAGTATAACTCTGTACACTCTGACCCTTCAACTGACGAAGAGTTTGCCAACTCATCATGGCCTGCTGCATGTAAGCTAAAGGATAGAATTGCTTTTTGATAGCAGAAACAAATTCATTCCAGGTAGAAATGATTTTACCATGTTTTTGCAGATCAACTTGTGTCATGCCTTCCCACCATACTAGTGTAGTTCCTCCAAGTCGAAGGCTAACCAGTTGAATCTTTTTCCTTTCTGAATCAATGTTTTGTACCCTGCAATATACATCAATTTGTCTTATCCAATTATCTAGCTTTTTTGCATTGAGTTCTCCATCATAAATTGGCAAATCAAACTTCACATCTAATTTAATCAAAGAAGTTTTCGTATTTTTCTCATCAGGGCTAGCTTTATGCGAAGAAGATGATGAGGATGATGAAGGTGATGATGGAGGAGATGGTTGAGAAGGCATTTCTCCTTTTTCTTTGCCTTCTGGAGGGACAGCTAGAAAAGGTTCCTCTGCTCCTTTGTCTAGTTTGGGTGTTGAAGTGCTTTCACCTCGACCATTCTTAAACTCCACATACATCTCTTCCAACATGGCTCGCATGGCCATAAAATTGTCCATGAATTGAGATTCTAATTGTTAGGCCCCTATACTACTAGTGTAACCCCTTATTGTTATTAGTACAACCCACTTATTATATTGATGTACCCATGTAGTGCCCATATTGTTACTATTGTGCCCCATAGAAGCCCACTATTGTTATTATTGTGCCCTTACATTATTATTGTTATGTCGGCTCTGATTATGGTATGACCCCTTAGACTCTTATATATAGAAAGGAGGTCTTTTCATTTGTATCATCCAAGAATTGTTTATTATGTAATGTAAAGGAGATTGCCCCCTCGAAGAGGCAGAATTCTAAGGCGTTGATCTATCTTTTCTATCTTTCTGTGAGATGGTTTCATAACATTTGGTATCAGAGCTTTGGATTCTAGGGTTTCGTTGCTCCAAATAGGTCATCGTGGCATTTTTGATATAACTTTTTTTCTACGACGTTTCAGAAGATAAAAACAAAATCCATTTGAGAAGACATCGCGTTGAACCTCGGGTCTGAATTTCAGAGCTTTCGGCACTATATTTGTGGAGATATGATTTGAGGAAGTTGGTCTTTTTGCAGAATCCTGAATTACATTCCAAACAGGTGACCTGGGGAAAATCGTCATAACTTTCTCTCTGAGCATCGGATTGAAATTTCGTAAGAAGTTAAAGAAAGAGGATGGACTGTAGTTTCTTGTGTATATTTTTTAATCCCAAAGGTTGAAATAGTGACTCGTGGCACGTCATACAAGATCGCTCTACTGAACTAATCTATAATTAAGTCACTGTGGGAGATTTTGCATAACTCTTCCTTGGAGAATCCAATTTGGATCAGACTGGTGGCATCGGAAAGAGGACACAAAGGGCTATTGCAGTTCACAATTTCAGCACTTAAAGATCCGAAAATACAGAGTTATAGTCATTTCAAGATCGAGCTCCTAAAATCAAGAAAAAGCAAGATGAGAAAGTTTGATGGCAAGGATCCGGTAAATTGGATATTTCAGATGGAGCAATATTTTGATCTACATGGTGTACCACTATTACAAAAAGTATGTATTGCATCTTCATATTTAAAACCAGATCAATTTTTATGGTATGAAGGGCTTTGTTCTCGTAAACAACTTGTTACGTGGTCATTTTTCACAGAGGAAATGATAGCACATTATGAGGATACAAAGAGACATCTTTTTTAGAGCAACACCACAACAATTGGATAGAGTAAAAGGGCTTTGTGACATAGTGGAAAGCAAAATGATAGAAACCAGGAAGCATACCTCTCACAACTATAAAGATGGAAGTGTTGTTTCTCCTAGCTTTCCACAACTTACAAGAGTTACACCACAACAATTGGAAGAGAGAAAAAGGGCTTTGTTACAATTGTGATAGCAAATGCACTAAAGGTCATAAGTGCGCTGAGAATAAATTATTTTACATAGAAAAGGATCAAGAAACATCAAAAGAAGAGGATATACGCCAGGACCCCACCCCAGAGAAATAAGAAATGAATCAGACCATATCTTGTAAAGCATTGGTAAGAATTACCACTCTTCAAACTCTCAAGATAGAAGGACATATCAAGAAGAAAAAGGTGCAAGAAGTGACAGGTCACATCAAGAAAGAAGAAATGAATCCAACCATATCTTGTAATTCATTGGTCGAAATTACCACTCCTCAAACTATCAAGATAGAAGGACATATCAAGAAGAAAAAAGTTCAAGAAAAGAAAGATCACATTGTGCATCAAGAAATGAATCCGACCATATCTTGTAAAGGATTGGAAGAAATTACCACTCCTCAAACTCTAGAGATAGAAGGACATATCAAGAAGAAAAAGGTTCAAGCCGTGAAAGATCACATCGAGCATCAACAACAAGTTCTCCAAATTTTAAATGATAACGCCACTTCAGTGCAAAACCAAACGAAACAACAGGTAGATCAACATCGTAGTGAAAAATGTTTTGATGTGGGTGATTGGGTATTTTTACTACTACATCTCAAACAAGCTGTTTATGAGAAGGAAATGTTGGCAATACTACATGCATTTAAAAAATGGCGACCTTACCGAATGGGAAGACTCTTCGAGGTAAAAATGAATCATGATAGTCTTAAATACTTTTTAGAACAACTATTATCTTTAGAAGAACAGAAAAAATGTGTCACAAATATGTTGGGTTACGACCTTGACATCATCTATAGAAAATGGAAGCAAAATTTTGTTGCAAATGCACTCTCAAGAAAGGATGAGGATGTGGAAGCATTGTTTTGTGCTAATTCTATTATCCAACCAGATTGGATAAACGAAGCAAGGCATGAATGGAAGAATGACGAAGAAGTATGGCCACTTATTCAAAAGTTGCAAAAGATCCCGATTTAAATAATATTGCCAAAAATTGAAGAGGAAGGAAAAATCATATTGGAACATGGAGCAATCATAGAAACAAAAACCCAACAGCTACGAAATCGATCAATTTCAAAGTATCTCATCAAGTGGAAGAACTTACCTGCTGAAGATTCCACATGGGAGGACAAAATTTTATACAGAAGCATCAAGAACTACTCACGCGTTGGAGACAACACTTTTGAAGGAGAGGGGCTGTTAAGCCTATACGTACTAGTGTAACCCCTTATTGTTATTAGTACAACCCACTTATTATATTGATGTACCCATGTAGTGCCCATATTGTTACTATTGTGCCCCATAGAAGCCCATTATTGTTATTATCGTGCCCTTACATTATTATTGTTATGTCGGCTCTGAATATGGTATGACCCCTTAGACTCCTATATATAGAAAGGAGGTCTTTTCATTTGTATCATCCAAGAATTGTTCATTATGTAATGTAAAAGAGGTTGCCCCCTCGAAGAGGCTGAATTCTAAGGCGTTGATCTATCTTTTCTATCTTTTTGTGAGCTGGTTTCATAACATTGATCCCAGTGGAGCTTCTTCTTGCATTCTCCTCTGAGAATAGACTCTTCCAATCTCTAGATTAGCCTCAACAAGTTCTCCTTCTCCTAGTCTAAGCTTTAATCTAGTTAGCATTCAAAATCCAGCACAAGCTTGTCTAACCTTAACAAAACCAAAACCAAAAGCTCTGATACCACTTGATCTAAAAATGAGATCTTAAATCAATATTAAGGTGTTACAGACTCATGTGCAGGAATGCCTATATTACTTAGTGCAACAGATCGAAAAGATTGCGAATAATATAGAAAATGAGCAGTTAGAAAACATAATAAACACACACATCAACACAACAAATAATCAAGGAGTTTACCAGACTTCCTGGCTACATCTCTTGGTCCAACTCTCAGTGTCGACCTCTATATTATGTCTTTAAGAGCAGAATATTACAAGTGTAAGCTCAAGCAGAGTCTCAACACAACAACAGTGATATTACACAGGGATTTCACTCGAAAACCTCGAGTTTAAAGAGTACACAGACTCTCCCTATTAGTGCCTCTGATCAACTGTTCGTAGTTGTGTTTTCTCTAACTCTCTGTCTCTGAGCCACTGTTTCTCTCCTCTGCCATTGAGTGGTTTTTAAGCCTCTCGTCCTTGTCCGTTCACCTTCCTTTCTAGGCTCTCTGCCTCCCGGTCTTTGTCCCTTCATCTTCCTGCCGAGCGTTAAACACTCATTGCAAAATGCTTAAGGCACATAGGCAGTCGTTCACAACGAAAAGATCTTGGGCGCGGGTGAAAATCCCCTGAAATTACACTTCTCTGTTTAAAACGGAAATGCACTAAAAATAATGAAAAATCCGACCAACAGACCAAAGCCGAAACTCAAAAGATACAAAGCCACATCTATAAACCTATCGGGTCTATCATTCTATCGCAATATCGCATTGTATGTGGCCAAACATCAATACACAGGGAAATACAAAGAAATACGCAAAAACCAGACTTCATATACATTTAAATCGCGTCCATAATCCCTATCGGGTCCGAGCTTTATCGCATGTCGCAAGGCCCCCCTTGTATTTGATTCACTAATCCCATTCGCCGATTGTATTCACCGATCGGCACCATTGGCATATCGCTCGTCGCATGTCCAGTGGTCCTCTTGGCATCACCCCTTTGTTATATTGCGATGTGATATTGTGATGTGATAAGTCGCAATCGCATATCGCTTGCGTCTCTGGCCTATGGTAGGTCCTTCTCTTTTAAATCTGTGATGTGATATATGTGGTCTCCGTCGTTGATCTGCGCGCCGATCCGACGGTCCACGTTACATCGCTGGATCGCAGTCGCAACCTACGCAGGGTTAGCGCCGATATGCCCCGCTAACCTCCGTCGACGCAATCTGTCGATTTGATCTGAACCATCGATCTGTCCGATCCAACGGCGCCTGCGCAGCGCCATTTAAACCTGTTGAAGGCTCGAAAAATTGGGACTCCAACAAGGGGGATAACCACCCGGTCCGGGCCTTAGGACAGCTCCTTTTCCGTTTGAAATGGTGGCTCTGACTGAGGATGATGGGACCAATTTCCCTATCTATTTATGATGTTCATTCTAACGGGATGATGTTTTTATTTTCTGGGTTTTATGGGGTGAATACTTATTTTAAACTTAATCTATCTTCTAACTATCATATGCAATCTATCATAATCAAAGAAAACATCTAACTTTAGAACTATCCCCGGAGTGACGTTTATATATGCGATCTAAAATGATTTCTGAAAGTAATTGATAATAAAGATCATTCAATCACAATAAGAAGAGAACCTGTTTAATAATGATCATTTCGTATAAAAGTTAGCCGAAACAATATGAGAGATATATCGCATAAAGAGTCATTCATATATTCAGCACAAAGAATAAATCATCATCATACAAAAGTGCAATAATGATAACTAAGAATTTAAACTTTCATACTTAAATAACTGAAAATAATTTATTGCTTGATACACAAGTAAAAAGCATTAAGAGATAGAAGTATCATTTGTAATACGTCCTACTCATGTGCTCCAGCAATATTGATCTACCTTCATATCACTTAAACACCAACTAAGAGTACAGAAGTGCAATTTCAGTAGAAGATGCTAAACTCAAATAGAAAATAAATCTCGTTCTATTAATTTTACCAAAACCTCCTCAGTGGGAGGGAAAAGTGCACATTCTGAATAATGTTTTTGATAAAATTTCTGGACCCTTCTCTAAATGCATGAAAGGGGTTTAAATACTAATCTATGAAATTTAGAAATAGAAATTACAAAAATAGATGAAGAGGTTTAAACGACCTGCTTCATTTTAAGCGAAAATAAACAAAAACAAAAATAAAATATGTCTATGACTAATTTTGCATCTAGTCCTTGAGATTGCAAATATCCAGCATAGGTTTAAGGAGTGTCAGTTGGCCAACTTCAGCTTTCAGTTGTCCTGCGAATACGGCATTGGTGAGTGTTGGCACCATTTTCTCACTGGAAGTAATCAGGCACTTCAGGGTCATCCATTGGCTGTGCGGTTTCACTAGGTATTGCCAGTATGCCTCCCAGTTCAACCTGTTTACTTGTCTAATTGCCTCTGCCCTTTCCTCTGCTGCTTGTTTTCATATTGCTTGAAGTTGTTCTGCTTTTAGAAGAAAGCCAGGGGTGGTTTCTGCTACCAAATTAGCATTGTGTAGATTTTTATTCACACATTTGATGACGCTATTTGCTACTGCTACCGCATCCTCCATTGCATGTTCTGCCTCTCTAAGCCGACAATCCCATTTTGCAAATAAGATTTCTTTGTGCGATTCATCTATTTTGGGCATATCTGCTCTTTTCCCATCTTCGGATTTCTATCAATTTAAGAAGTCTGAAACTTTCTTAAGAATTGAATCATATTCAAGTCGTAATTCCACAACTTGGTTCGTTATGTTATCGCTCATTTCGCAGTGAGAATTCCACTGCAAAATCTTCTGACATAATAATTCTTTCTGGTGTAAAAGCTGGGAATTGAGGCCAAGTGATTTTGTGAGAAACTGTTCAATTTTGGGATCATCTTTATGCAGTTCTGTTATGCTCTGTAACTGTGCTTCTTTACCAGCTAAATAGCTCTGATGTGCCAACTACATTTGCTGAAACTCTTGCTAAAGTTTAACCAACTGCATTTCTGCTTGTTGGTTGATACTGACCTGCTGTAACTGTTGTTCTAATAACAAAATCTCATCTTCTTTTAATTTGAGCAGCAGTTGTACCTCTGTTGTCTTGTCAATGGTTGCTAAAGCATATACGCCTGCGACCTACGAGAGTCTAGTGAGGTTAGTTGATGGATCTGTGGATGGGTCTTTCTAAAGAACATCTAGAGGTTCATCCTCAGGAGTGAGCACAGAATCCAACTTTCTTTTCTTTCTTTGTCTTCTAATGATGACTTTGTGTTGAGCGTTGTAGAATCCATCTAGAGGAGGAATTCCCTCTATTCTCAATACAATCTCAGATGTGGGAGCAATGGGAATATGCTCTGTTTCCTGAGTGCTAACAGCTTCTTCTGTTACAATTTTTGTAGTCGTTTCTTGTTGGTTTGTTGGTGGCTCTGCGATTTGTTCCTCTGTGTTGAGTATCTTACTAAAATTTTCCCATTCTTCTTCTAAATCAATTACCAGCGAATTTGCTTGCTTTGTAAGGGGAGTTGAGGCTTCGACTTGTTTTACGAGCGAAGTCTGCTGATCAGACTTTGCTGCGGACTGGGTTGTGTTTTTAATTGACTCCTCACTCTTGTTGTGTTCATTCTCTAATGTTTTCTCAAATTGATCGACAAAATTTTCTGCGGATTCATTTCTAGAACTTGTTTTGGATTTTTCTTTTGAGTCTCCACCTATGCTTGCACTAGGAATAGGATCTCTACCTGGCACAATGAGTAGTTGGTCCAATGGGACCTTAGATAACCTCTTTTTCTTGTAATTATCAAATGTTTGGAGACCTTCTTGATCAAAAAATATTTGTGCAATATGCTACATTTCTTTGAAGGTGTTTTCTGCAGGAAAACATCATCAAAGGGTCTTTTTCATGGGTAAATATTCCTATTTTGACCATTATGTTAAAATCTTTTACAATACCATAGGGATCATATTGCCCTCCCGGGAACTTGGGTAATTGCAAAGATAATACATTGTCAACCTCTTTGAAAGCATGTCCTAAGTCATGCAATGCAAATACTCCACATGTTACAGGAAATTGAGGCCAAATGGCTTTCTTGAAATCTTTCAGTATCTTACTCATTCCTCCCTCGCCGCATGTCTAATAGGCTATCTCCCTAGCCATCAGTTTGTCTGGACATAAAAAGGTAGAACATGGGGCGAGGCAATACTGTCGAACACTCTGATATATGTGAATAATTCTTCCCCGAACCATCTGGCTACAGGGAGAATATCTACTTCGGCCTCTTGGGAGAACCTAGGGGCATCTCGGTTGTAAATCTTTTTGTGAATTGCAAGCATATCTCAGTGACAAATCTTGAAGAAGTGTGGTACGAAATTAAACTCCCATATGACTTTGTGATATATTTGAATGGGAAGCGGATTTTGAGCAGTCCACTTCCATCCCATAAGAGGGAATTTGAAACCAAAACAAATAGCATCCATAACATAGGCGCTCATGAAAAATGGAGGGTAAACCCTCGAAGCAATACTCATTTTTCTTCTGTACTCTAAAATTGATGTAGCTAAGTTATCAGACAGGATTTGAGCCCAATTCATTATTGTAACATTGACGGCTGCATCTATTAGGGGTAACCATTCTAACGAGAATTTAGTGTTGTCTGGTTTACCAAACAATCTACATAGCATAGCGGCAGCAAAACAAAAAGGGGAACTAAGAGAACTGGTGGTGTACATACCATTTTTATCTTTCTTAAGTCTTTCTTCGTTGTTTGGCCAATTATTCGTGCATTCTGCCAAGTCTTCATTTTCCTTGGCGAACTTCTCGACAAACTGCCTGTTGTAGATGGCCTGCAGCTCTGGTAGATGGTACGAGTCTCAGGTTGTCTAGAGTAAATGACCCTATGACTTCTTGGCTTGCCGTCTTAAATTCTCTGTCTGATATGTCTGCATTGTCTATGATCCACTTAACCATGTCGGTATAAGGAAGTATCTTTGGTCTTGCAGCAATGCGGTGCAAGAATGAGCATGCAAGTTCAGTCAGAGTAGCATTAGAAGAAACGCGTCCATCCACTGTAACTATTGTTTCCATAAGTCTCAGTTGTTCTTCCTCTGATAGCTGATACATAGTCTCCCATGTGGACATCCTTGCATCTCGATTACAACTAGTATCTGTGAACAGCGGGCTCATCTCTGACTTCTCAGAAGCGGGTGCCTTTCCTTTCTTCACCATTTCTTCGGATGACCTGCTCTGTGTGTTCTTCCTGAAAGTTACAAGCAGAGAGCAGAATAGGATAAAAATGATAGTGAATGTAGAAATAAATCAATATAAGGACGAAATAAGGGTGACGCAGGGTCTTTAATTCTAAATCACGTTAGAAGATATCAACTTGCGTCAAATGGCCTTTCACACCTGATCGAAATCGTTCTTTTAATAAATGTCCACTAATGAACCGTTATGTTTAACTTAATGTTCATAACTTCACATCGAAAGTCGGGAAGCACTCTCCTAGAACCGTGAGCCCTTTGAGTTGCGATAAAAGTGATTTTGCAATTTGCTACGTAATATCGCAGATCGTTATATCGCAAAAACTTGTTTTCATTAAGACTTACCGCCATGTGAGTTGATGCGATATGCGATATGCAAGATGCTATCGCATTTTACAATATCTGCTAATGCTTTATCGAGTAGCACTGCATGGTTGAAAATGCAATGCGAGAAGATTATAGGAGTTTTTTAAGATTTCGCATTTCGCGAATATGGGGTAACTTTTATAAGGAAGGTCCGTCGTAATCATTTTGCGATGCGAGAATAATCCTCTAAAAGCGAGTATTTTCAAGGTTTCTTTTAATATTCACGACTTTCCGAGTATAAAGTTACTCTTAAGCTGTTTTGATCATGTGGCGCTTATTTAAGAAACTTATCGTTTGTGAAGTTTTATATGCTTAAAGTATGAAAAGGCAAATTTTCCATGGTTTTGCAAGTTCCGTTTTGACATCTTATTTTATTCTAATTATAAAAAGGCATGACTAGATACTAAGATTTGATTTTTTGGATCGGTCCCCATTTATTAATGTTATTGCTAATATTAGTAAATGGGGGGGGTTGTTGATAAGCACAACAAAACCTTCGCTTAGATCTGTTTCCGCCAATTCTTAGTGTTTTTCCCATGCGATAGTGTTTTCCGATATTCGAAGACTTAAAGGTTTAGAGGGTTTAAGATCCATTTTGGATCACAAACTAAAGCTTAACTGGCATTTTGGTCTTCCTATCCACAACAGCCATGTCAAAGCTAAATGTGTTATCTTATATATCTCCATTTCTTTGGAGATTTCTGAACGTTCTGATGGAGATGGCACCATCCTCTAAACACAAGTGGAAGAATCCACCCATGACCTCAACATCAAATAAGAAACCACATGAGTAAGTAAATGTGAGGTTCAGGTAGATCCCTGTAGCATGAATGGGACAATGGAATGTATTGTTCCATCGCTCATCAATCACTTCCCATAGGAATTGTTGTTTCTCAAACTCCTCATCGCCCTTATCATCATAGTAGGTTTGAATAGATTCTTTGGCCCTATCCATGGCCTCATACAAGTAGCATATTGTGGGCTTGTCTCCATCAACTAATCGAAGAACCTTTACCAAAGGTTCAGTAATGCTACACACCTCCTGCACTCCCGCCCAGAAGCTTTCCTAGTATGAAACTAACCTGCATATGGCCTCTCCCTCTGGTTTGTGGCTAAATGCCAATGCACGCCACTCCCCTAAAGAAACATTCTCTTCACATCCCACATATAATTTAAGATGGATTGAAGAGATATGAAAATGGTGGAAAACCATGTAATGTCAGAACGCACCACTTCCTTGTTGTTGGTGAATGTTCTCACCAAATGAAGCACAGATGCATGATTATATATAATTTTTGTAATGCTTTTTTATGACTCAACAATATCCTTGACAAAAGGAATTTTTCCCATGTCCTCCAACATTAAATGAATGCGGTGTGAGCGCAAGGTGTCCAAAATAAGCTAGGATGTATCTCCATAAGCATCTTGCCAGAAGCAACATAATTTGCAACATTGTTATTTATGACTTGGACAACACGCTGTGGACCCACCTCCAGAATGAATACATCCACCAAATCACATAATAACCGTGCATCTTTGATATGTGCAGATGCATCAACAGATTTCATAAACATTGTCCCTTGGGACAATTAACCAAGAAGTTAATAAGGCTTCTACCCTTTTGATTGGTCCAACCATCTGACATCACAGTGCATCCTGTGTGTGCCCGTGATGCCCTAAATTCCTCCAATATCTTAGTGCAATCAACCTTTTCATTTTGAAGAATGTGCCCTCTAAATTCATCATAAAAGGGACTTTGTACCCTGGGCCAACAATAGCAATAGCATCAACCACGCGCTGGAAAAATGGATTGTTCCTTGCAATGTTGAAAGGAATATCACTCCAAAAAAAAAAAAACTTGCCCAACAACTTGTCAGCTTCTTCTTTCTCCCTTTTTTTAATAACTGAAGAGATAGATGGTTGTGAACCAAGTGTGGTTCTAGGAACAAAAAAATGATAAGGCAGCTACAACTTTGGTTGTAGATTATGATGGTGAAGTAGAACCAGTACCACTCTCATGTTCGCCTCTCAATCTTGACACTCTACTCCATGCTAGCTGACTCTTCAAAGCTGACTTGGACAATTTAGTTTGCTCTCTTTCTTCTAATGATCTGAGGGCTCTTCAGATGATTTCTGAATTTGTATTTGTGCAAGGCCCTACCTCATGTCCAAGAACTTGTGCAATTTGATACTTCAATCTGTATACCCCACTGTCATATGCTACCCACATAACTTGCAAGTCAAATTTGATATGTCAAACCCTCCATCAGGTTCACCAAATTCCCATAAAGCGTCCAACTTCCTTGGCATGTTTGTAACTTTGTTGAACTTTTTAGTTTTAATGTAGGATGAAGTTTGAAGTTTAAAGTTGAACCTAGGGCACAAGAAGAATTGCAAGTTAAAAAAATAAAAATAAAATTTACATACAACATATTGAATTTTTTACAACAACAAAAAAACCTCAACTCAATGCAACAATAATCGAAAAAATACACATTCAAACCCAAACAAAAATGATGGAAAAAAACTAGGGCACAGGAAGAAATTAAACTAATAAATCTAACAATCAATTTTTTGCATTTTTGACCAAAATAAACGCTTTTCACTATAGCCAACAAAAATGAAAAAGAAAAACACAATCAAATCATATAAAAAATCATGGAAAATAAATGGGTGATAGAAACCCAAGGAAAAACAAAAAAATGGCAAAATTTGATGCCCATACCTGAAAACCACGCTTTGTTGAAGAGGCTTAGTCCAAACTTGAATTTTTTTTGCTTGGGATGCTAAATTCCTTCATTTTTCTCTTCTCTTGCGTTTGCAGATGAGTTCTCCTCCTCCTTAGCTCTCACTCTTGTCCTCAATATGGAAAAAATGAGAAAAAAAAACCACAAAATCGCTTTTCTAACTCGTTGTTCTACGGCCCCACAATTTTTACCCGTTGGATCGCGATTTTTTGTTGATCTTTCGAAAATAAAAATAAAAATCATCAAAAAAATCTGCGATTAAATCATTCTTGCAAAAAAATGGCGATTTTTTCAAAAATCGCTATGCACACAAGCAAGTTCTATCTCTTGTGCAAGATGCAGCAAAAATCAGCAAGAAGTCAAAGGAAAGAGGGGAAGAAAAGCGAAGTCAAAAGAGAGAGAATCTGCCCTAGAAAACCTCACACATGCGAAATTTCAGAGTTGCAGGAAGGCCAAAAATTGTAGGCTTGTTGCAAGAGGCTGAAATTCTATTGCAGGGACCAAAATCTGACGTTTGACCAGCTTTTCGAAGGTTTGACTTCCGTTGACTTGAGGAGACTTTGACTTGTTGAAAAGGCTTGGAAGGAGGGATGACTTGGGGCTTGTGAGTGGACTTGGTCTTGGCATTTGGGTCTTGGATTTCTCATTTGATTTGATTCTATCAGAAGAGAATAAATTATTTATGGGTTTTCCCCTTTGAGAGGGGTTTTGCCTTGGCTTGGAGCTTGCATTTTGTGTCCATTCTCTTTTATGATCTCCATGTTTTATGGTCTTGATAATTGTTTGATGAAAAGAATCTAATGAAGAATAATAAGAAGCTAACATAAGTTCACAAGCAATAATCAAGGATAAGGAGAATTGTTTTAATTACTTCCTTACTTGATTCTCCAACATGGTATCAGAGCTAAGGTGAGAAGAGGGTAGCTTGAAGATCATCGTTGTTGGCATAAGTGCAAGACATCCATTGAAAGGCATCATTTAAAGGAGACAAGGAAAGGCTTAAGGAAGAAGACCTAGAAGGAAGGATACTACATCAAGCTCTCATTGAAAGCCTCGTCATCTTAAGAAAAGACATCTATCTTTCTCTCTCTTGAAGACTCTTTGCTATTGAAGGAAAGTCATTGGAGTCTACTGAAAATTCTTGAAAGCATCAAGATAGTTGAAGGCATCATCAAGGAAAACACTTGCTTGACAAGTACCATATTGTTTTCCATGTCTCAATCTACAAATCAAATGGCTTCATTTTGCAAGGAAAGCAACAAGCTCAGTGGATCAACAAACTTTCTAGCATGGAAGAAAAGGATTGATTTGGTGCTCATAGAAGATGTAGTCATCGACTATGTTCTTGGCGAAATTACTGAACCAGGAAAAAGAGAACACTCAAGAATTAGCAAAATACAAGAAGGGAGAAGTGAGGGCACAAAGGATTCTTATTGAATCTATAAAGGATCATCTCATTCCCCTTGTTACTAATTTGAGTACATCTAAAGCGATATATGATAATTTGGTGAAAATTGTACTCTATAAGTACCTCAGGTCAGAAAATATCCTTGAGGAATCAACTATATAAAACAAGGATGTCAAAGAATGAAGATATGGCCCCATATCTTATGAAAATATCACAATTAAGGGATCAGTTGCAAGGGCTTGGGGAAGTCATTTTAAATTCAGAAAAGAGTACTTGTTTACTAAATGTTTTGCCACTTGAATGAAGAAATTTTGTGAGTAGTGTCTACTCAAGAAAAGATACTGCTCCCTTTGATGAACTATGGGCTCAATGCATGACACTGAACCAAATGAAAAGTCTCAAGCCTTTGTTACAAAATCCAAGAAGAAGAAAGGGGAATTTGGAAAGTCTAAAGGAAAACAAGATATGTCCAAGATACAATGTTATGGATGCAATGAATATGGACATTTTAAAAGAGATTTTCCAAACAAGGAAAACAACAGAAGGAAGGAAAGGAGTGGAGTTCGCATAGCTGAAGAAAAAGAAGAACATGAGAAGAAGTTAAAAGGTGAAGATGCTAAGGATCTATAATATTGAAAGAAGTTCCGTCACTATCAGGTTTATTTGTAGTTTGTCTTTCTTTTGTTAGAAAATAGCAGTTAGAGTAGCCTGCACCGTTGCATTCTCTAGAAGAGTCATGGTTTTTGCGAAGCATGGCATCATAGAAGGAAGTGTATGATAGTATAAGATTTACAGTCTACATGATCAAATTGCTTTGGAAGAAGTTATCCAACTGACAAGAATAAAAAAAATTGAACCATCTTGCACATCACAGTTGGGTTGGAAAAAGTAACAGGTTTTGGTCTTCATAATTGTTATTGTACTCATTCCATTATGTACATCTTATGTTACAAGAAAAAGAAAAAAGAAATATATTATTTTATTCATGGGTTTCAAGGTCCTCTATGTCAAAACTGTTTTTCATGCCTCTAGGGTTTTTCATGTCAACAAAATATTTTTCTTGAGTCAAATAATTTGTATAAGACCCTCTTGGGCAAATTGTAACGTGTAAAAGATATTAATTATGGATCTAGAAAGTCCTTCAAGCTTCCTAGCACAAGTCGACCCTGGCAAAGACAAGTTGGCCTAAAGAGGGGTATTCGACTTCATGGAAATATTATAAATAGAAGCAAATTCGACCTCAATTAGTCACCAATTCGATCTCTCAAAAAAGAAGTTCGATCTAGAGCAAGATCAAGGAAACTAGAGTGAAGATAAAGGAAGCAAGAAGAGGTCTAGAAGAATAAGGAAAAATTGTTTTGGGCCTTATTATCTCACACGTGTGAAAGTTAGGGTTTCTGCAACTTCAAGGAAGGTCGAAAATTGCAGGTCTGAATTGCAGGAGGCCGAATTGCAAATCCAAGTTGCAGGAGAACCGAATACTCTAATTTGGTGTAGTTTGACTTTGGAGACCTCAGCTTATTTGAAGGAAGACATCTTAAAGAATTGACATGTGCCAGAATTAGGGATTTTGCAGCAATTGCAGGGCCGAAGTTGCAAGTCGGAGTTGGGGGCCGCAGTTAAAGTTGGAAGCTGGTTGAAGAAGGATTAACTCTTGTTGTCTTGGTGTTGATTTGGGGTAGCATCGGATGTGCTCTAGCCACGAAATTTGGTGGAGAGGTTGGGGCACATGAGATCTCCAATACCTAGAAAGGGTTTGAGCAGATTCTAAACAGATCAGGAGATATTAAAATAATTAATATTTTAATGGAGTCACTAAATCTAATCTTAGGAAAAATAAAATATTAATGTGTATTAATATGAATCTGTGTTAGAATGGCCCAAAAAACATGGATCAAGCCAGATCTAATCTTAGCCATTGATTAGGGACTTAATCTCGGCCGTTGAGATGTCAATAGGAAAAGTATAAGAGGAGGCTTGAGGGTGACTTGGAGAGTACACCAAATGATCAGTCATTCTATTCTCTAGAGCAGTGTTTGCTAAGAGAGATAGAATTAGTGATAGGGAGAACAGCAAAGGGGCATTGAGTACAGAGAAATAGAGAAGGCAGAGATTGTGCCGGGCGAGCAGCGCAGCAGCCAAGGAGGGTGACAGAGAAACAACAAGGGCTCACACAGGGCCACGTAGAGGCAGCCAAGTGTTGCAGAGCACCAAAGGGGCTAGCGCAGCTGACACAGAGGCTCCCAGAGCTGACGCAGGGCCTCCTAGGGCTGATGTAGGACCAGCGTGAGACAGAGAGGGGCTAACGCAGTCCAAATTGGGCAGATGCTGGGGTTGCGGAGCAATTTTGTGCTGAGGAACTACCAGAAGGGTTTCTGTGGTTTCAGCTAGGAGATTTCTCTCAAACTGTGAGGTATAGCTGCTAAGGAAATTCTCTGTTGGTTAGGCTAGTTTCGGCACCCAGATTGTACTCTGATATTGCTAAATAAGAAAACCCTCAGATAGCTGCACCAGTTTTCCCGCATTGGGTTTTTCCGGGGACATTGGTCCAAAAATAATGGTGTCATGTGGTGTGTTTGTTCTTGTTTCTTTTAGTTGTTGATTTGTAATATGTTCAGCATGCACTGGTGTTTATTTTCAGTATTTACTTTGTAAATAACTTGTTAAAGAAAAAATAACAAGTAGGCAGGAATAAATTAGAAAAAAGTGCATGAAGGGTTTCTAAACTAAGTAAACTTAGAAACTTCAACATGGTATCAGAGCATGATTGCAAATCACAGGAGGACTAAAAGACATCCGTTGAGCAGAGCAATAGCAGTAGAAAACAGTTGTCCCGAGGTGACAAAAGTTGTTTCTAGCAGCTTAGAAGCCAAGAAGTGTGATGCAAATCCAGCCAGAGCCACGCAGAAGAAGCCGGGAGCTGCACAGAGCCTCAGAGAGGCTAGCGTCGTTGACGCAGAGGGCCAAAGGAATGACGCAAGGCATCCCAGAGTTGACGCAGACCCATCTACGGTGATGCAGAGCTAGCAGAGCCAGCATGAGGCAGAGGGGCTGACGCAGTTCACAGAGAGACAGTCGCTGGAGTCTAGAAGGCTGCAGAAATATTGCAGAGTGGAGCTGGTGAGGTATTGTAGTCAAAACAGTACCTGTCAGAGAAGGGCCAGAGGAGTTGTTAACGAGGGTTTCTAGCTGAGAAACCTGGTTCAGCAGTGCAATTGCACAAGATGATTAGAGTAGGGGGCATCTCGACAAGCGGCAGAAGGATTTTCAAGAGGGAAATCAGGACTCAGAGGGAGTCTAGACGAGAACTTCCAGACGGGAAGTAGAGACTCCTATACTTCCAGGAGGGAAGTATAGGAGCGTCATGGCACTACACAGGGAAAGAGACCAAGATACACTGGACGGAGCATCGAACTTCGCAGTCTAGAAGGCCAGAATCTTTTCAGTGCTTGACAAGAATCGTGTCAACAACTTCGCTATGAAGGTTATAGTTATCCCAGTCAACCCCAATGATAACGACAAGTACGAAGACGCGATGGCGAGGGCCAAGTGCATTATCCTTGACGAGGTCAAGGATCATGTCGTACCACAAATAGTCGAGAAGGAAATGGCAGTTGAGATGTGGGAGGTTCTCAAGAACCTGTACCAGCATACTTTTGTGCAGAGAAGAATGTTGCTCGAGAACTAGATGAGGTCATATCAAATGAACAAGGGTCAATCAATTGACACCTTCCTCGAAGGACTGAATGAGATCCGAGACAGTGTTGGTTGATCATAATGTTGATGCTTACAGATAGCTTAAAAATCCAACTCTTCTTGTGAGAACTTTTCAAAGGGAGTACTTTCCTTGTACCGATTGGACAATTACGAATACCTCCATAGTTAATAGGGAGTGTTGGAGAATGTAACTAGTTTCGGTCTTCATAATTTTCATTTGACTGATGTCACAATGTAATTTCTATGTATCTATTAAAAGAAGAAAGAAAATGATTTTTGTAAAGCATGGGTTTCATGCTGATGTCATTTTGTCATTCCGTCAAGCATCCACTGAATGCTCCTAGGGTTTACATGAGTCAAAGTGTCATTGTCATATTATAAGCCCCATTCGGGCATTTGTATCGAAACAAGAAAATATTTTATAATTAGAAATGTCTAGAAGCCAGCCCAAGACCAAGTCGGCCAACCCAGCATAAGTCGGCCTAGAGAGGGTTAGTGGAGCCTCTTGGAAGGCTATATAAAGGAGGAACTTAGACCTCCTTGGATACACATCAAGCACACTTCTTTGGATTCGGTCTAGAATTGAAAATAGGCATGTGAAGGTCCTAGAAGGCTAGAAGAGCCTAGCAAAAAAGAAATGAAGCCCTAAAATGTTCGGATCTCTAAAACATCTCTGCTACGTCTCACATGTGCAAGGTATGCCAAGATTTCTAAGGTTACCTCGGGTCTGAAATTGCAGATTTCTTTAGCAAGGACGAAAGGTTAGAAGAGTTGATTTGCTACACTTGGAGAATTTATCTTGCAAAGTAGAAGGATGATGTGTTGGCTGACTTGGTTCTTGATGGGAGTCCTGGTCCAGGTTTTGGTCTTGGAAGTCTCCTTTGAATTTATTCCATAAGAAGAAAAGTTTTTTTTGGGTTTTCCCTTGCATGGATCTTGCCCTGGCTTGGAGCCTATATCTTGTGTTCATTTTTGTATGGTTGTGATCTTCATTGCTTTTGGCATTTATTTGATGATAAGAACATAAGCATAATCAAGAAGAAGAACATAATATCACAAGTAATTTTCATGTAAGGAAAAGTCAAATTAAAATGTTGCCCTAATCTATTTTCTAACATGATACTCCTTGAGGATTGGGAAATCCAAGAAGGGAAGTAATCCCATGGATCGACACTCTTTGAGGATTGGACAGGGTATCCAAGACAAGAGTGGTCGAATAGGACCGATATTCTTTGAGGAGTTGGAATCCAAGATAAGAATAGTCCTAGAAGGACATACACAGTGAACATCCGGATGGGGTATGTGCCTTGAGAGGTAGTGTGGTGTCTCATGTAAAGCCTCCAACACTGTTCTCTAATCTAGTGGAGAGATAGATCTTGGTAGTCAAGGCCTTGCTATGTTGACAATGTTGGTTATGATGTTGATGCTTAAAGATGGCTTATCAATTTGACTCTTCTTATGAGAAAATTTAGTTTGAGAGTACCCTTGTACCGGTTATGTAATTATGAACACCACTCTCATTAAGAGGGAATGTTGGGGAATGTAGCTAGCTTCGGTCTTCATAAAGACCTTTGTACTTATGACATTATATATTTTTGTAGAAAGAAGAAAAAGAATCATTATTTTTTAGCATGGATTTCATGCTTAAGTTGATTTGTCTCTAGGTCAAGCATGTTCTTCATGCTTCTAGGATTTGTCAAATCAAAAGAGTATTTATCATAAGTCTTGAATTCAAGTCCCATTTGGACTTTGAAAAGAAAGTGTAAACAAAAATTTATTTTGGGCAAAATATCATTTTGGTCCCTCCAAGACCAAGTCGGCCCTGCCTCTTCAAGTTGGCCCTGTTTGGGGTAATTCGACCTCCTCAGATGTGTATATATAAGAGCAATTCGACCTCATTTGGTATACACACAAGCAAGTTCAATCTCTTGTGCAAGAAGAAGAAAAAAACAACAAGAAGTCAAAGGAAGTCTATTAGGATATTCCGACACATAGGAAATAGTTAAGTATAACATGGTTTAGTGTAGAGTTAGGTAAAGTGTGTTTCTTTACTATGTACTTTTGTAACCTACAATCCGACAATCACGATATGTTCTAGACATGAAGTGATTCGACGATTCATTCTCTCCTCGGTATCACTGACACTTGATCCGTGGCTTAACACCCGATTGGTCCATGGTCTCTATTTAAATAGCATGGAGAGTCATTTGTAAGGTGACCGTTCATGAGAGAAGCTTATGTAAATTTTCTTTCTTTTACATTAATAAATTGTTTGAAGTGGCCGCGTTGGCTTAGGTTGTGGATTGTTTCCCTCTTTAAAGGTTTTAACCACGTCAAGAATATTGGTGTATTGATCTGTGATCTGTTTGTGAACGGTGTCCTTTGGTGTTCTATCCAAAGAACTTACCTTGTAAATTCCTACATGGTATCGGAGCTATTTAAGGGTCACATCCGTTGGTGATCCAAATCCGAAGTCGGTACAACTGCATCCAACTATCATTTCCTAGATCTATTGTTTCTGACCGCTTTCGGGCCAAAAGGACTGCTCTATTGTGTAAAGAGCATATGTTCCAGTGAGGAACCCCTTTCGTTTCACGCAAAAAAGTTTCTCGTAGCCCTAGCTACGTCATTTTTAAGATCTAGAGGTATACAGCCTTTATGTGCAATTTTAGTTATTTATCTCTCTGTTTATTTCGGTTTAATTATCTCTTTGTTTTTTATTACCGGATCTCTACCTTTCATTTCTACGTATGCTCTTTGCCCCGCGACTCTATGCGTTCTAGGCAAATCAGAAACAGTAAGAAAGGATTTTTCTCATGCATATGTTCTTTTCTGTCGTGCCTTAGTGTGATCTGGGAAAATCATAAACATTAAGGAAAATATTTAGCTTCTGGCGAAAGCTAACTTCAAGCCATAAGGTTTGGTTTTTTTGCATGTCCGTGTTAGGTTGTGTGCTTTTTTGTTTTGAAGGCAAAAAGGGCTTTTTCAAGTAAGCACACACCCCAAAGCTTCAGTAACTAAAAAAAAAAAATCCTTCCTCTTTTCCAGATATTACTAACCTTTTAAACTAGCTCACTTGGTCTAAAGTTACTTTATGAGAATAGAGGTCTTAAGTTCAAGTCTTTCTTTTTGTTTTTTCAAAACGCACATGTAACTTATGTTTTAAACTTACTTTATGTAAAACTGTTCTCACCCATTATAAAAAGTGAGTCACTTATAATTCTAAAGTCACTTTATCTTTTATTTAAGTTACAATTTAGTGGGTAGCTCATAAAGTACCATTGTAAAAGTGACTTTCACTTATTTATAAAAGTGAATCACATAAAATATTTTTTTAAATGAGCTAACTAGATTAAGTTTGGAAACAGGGAGGATTTTTTTTAACATATAAAATTATCATTCACTTCTGATTATTCACGTACTTCATCGGCATCTTAAACAAATTTTCTTCAAAAAGCCATAACTTCTTCATCCGGAAGTCGTTTTCAGAGCCGTTTTTTTTAATTGGCCTAATTTTTCAAGATCTTTCCATTGGAACACTTAATTTCAACATCTACAGCTTCAGTTTCTGTTAAAATGGAAAGTCCATGCCAAGTTATTCTTGACAGCACCAACTACTTCCAATGGATGTCCTACATGGAGGATTTACTTAGAAGTAAAGATCTTTATAGAATAGCTTCTGTCCAAGAGTCTTAACCTAAAGATGAAGATAAGCAAGTCAAATGGGAAAATAGACAAGATCAAGTGCGTGGGTTGACAGGGATGTCTATTTCTCCAGACCTTAGATTCCATATCACAGAACTTGATAGCCCTGATGAAGCAATGAACGAGCTCAGTAAAATTTTTGGAATTAAAAATGAAATTAGAACCCATCAACTCGAAAATGAGTTGCTTACGTTGGACCCCAATAATTTTTCTTCCATTGGAGATTTTTTGTCCAAGTTCAAGACCCTTAGACTTCTCTTGAAAGGTGTTAAGGTTAAGAAAGAAGATGGTAGCCTTATCTATTCCATTCTTACTAAGTTGGGACCAGCCTGTTTGTTTCCACCTTCCATTCTACTTCCACCTTCCATTCTACTAGAGAAGTCTTTATTTCTCAAAGACAAGACTACAAGTCCCCCTGTTTTGATGTCTTTTGTGATTCTTTAATAAGAGAACAAGAAAAACACTTACAACTTGGTCTTCTTAATCTTGGAAACTCTTCTAAGAAAGCCTTATCCGCCGAGCAACAACCAAGTACAAAGAATCCTAAGAAGCAGCATCCTAAAAAGAATGGTCCTAAACCAACCAAGGGTCCTAAGCACTTCCAGTCTTAAAATGAAAAATCAATTCAATAAAATGATAAGGGAAATAAAAACAAAGGGAAGAAGACTGATAGACATTGCAACTTTTATAATCGAGATGGCCACTTAGAATCCAAATACTTTAAGAATATGGAAGCCTTAGAAGTAGCAATGAAGAAGCATAACATCCATTTGGAGCACTCTTCAACTTCAACTTTATCTTCAAGAATAGCACTTTCTACATGTGGTTGTCAAGCATCTCAGTCTAGTTATGCACTAAATGTATCTTCTTCTTCTCATTCTCATGAGTGGCTCATTGATTTTGGAGCTTCTTATCACATGGCCAAAAACAAAGCCATATTTTCTTCTTTAAATGATTGTAAAACCAAAAAGATATATGTTGGTGATGATAGATCTCTTATTGTTGTAGGGACTATAACTATTCATCTAGACAATGGTCAATTTAATGATATATTATGTGTTCCTATCTTATCCTGCAACCTTCTATCTATATATAAAATAACTCGTTCAGGTGAAAGTAAAACCGTTGAATTTGCACCTCATGATGTTGTAATTAAGGACCTAAGAGTTCCTAGGCAGATTTTAGCTATTGGCATTGCTGATGATTCTACAAGCTTGTATAAGTTTAACAACTTTGGGTCATCAACTCTTCCCTCGATATTTTTTGCTCATAATGATGAAGTGAGCAAACTTTGGCATGAACAATTTGGTCACTTAAACTATCGCTCCCTTCAAAATCTATGGAAGGAAAATATAGTGACAGGTCTTCCTATGGTATCTTGCAGAGATGGTGTTTGTTCCAGATGTGTACTCAGAAAACATCATCAGGATAGTTTTGAAAAACATGCCTCTTGGCACGCCTCATCCCTTTTAAAGTTTGTGCATATTGATTTATGTGGTCCACTTCCAATTGTTTCATTCTCTGGCTACAAGTATTTCTTAACTTCCATTGATGATTTCTCCAGACGCACTTGGGTATACTTCTTAAAACTCAAGAGTAAAGTCTTTAACATGTTCTTGGCCTTTAAGGTCTTCGTTGCGAAACAATTTGGACATCAAATTCTTAAGCTAAGATCTGATAATGGCAAAGAATATGTTAACAACAAATTCTTCAACTTTTGCACTGAGCATGGAATTCAAATGCAACATATTGTTCCATATACTCAACAAAATGGTGTAGATGAAAGGAAGAATCGCACCTTAGAGGAAATAGCTAATTGTATGCTTCAATCTAAAGGACTTAGTCTTAATTTTTCAGCAGAAGAAATTAACTGTGAAAATTACATAGTAAATCATACTCCTACTAAGGTTTTAAAGAATATCACTCTAGAAAAAGCATGGAGCTCAATTAAACCAGATGTAAGTCACTTTTGTGCGTTTGGAAGTGAATCATGGGCCCATATTCCCGACGAGAAACATAAAGCCTTAGAACCTAAGAGTGAAAATGTATTTTTGTTGGATATTTTGAAGATGTCAAGGGATATAGTCTTCTTCCACCTAAATCCAAAAATGTTATCATTAGAAGAGATGTAAAGTTTGCTGAAAATATATCAGCCTACAAGCCTAATTCGGCGGATGTGCCACCTCTCTCTATTCCTTCTACTTCTGAAAAATATTTCTTCCTCAGATGATGACAGCGAGGATGACAATCCTCCCCCACCTTCTCAGGATCCTCCTTCAACTCCTTACCTTCCAAAATGGGTCTCTGCTACTCGGGATGCAGCAGGTGATCCTACATATCAACAACGTACACGTTCTCAGTTCGATAGAGCCTCTTCTTCATTGGCTCAAGCTTCAGCGAAATATGATCTTGACACCTTTGCAGAAGCTACAAGCCATCAAGACTGGGACGCAACTGTGAATGAAGTATATCATTCATTATTGGCAAATGATACATGGAATCTTGTTCCTCTTCCAAAGGGACGAAAACTTGTTACATGTAAATGGGTTTACAGAACCAAGTTTGGACCAGATGGAAAAGTTGATAAACATAAAGCCCGACTTGTTACTAAGGGTTTTTCACAAGTTGAAGGCACTAACTATATTGAAACCTTCTCCCCTGTTGCCAAAATGAACTCTATCCACCTTGATCTTTCCCTTGCTGCCTCTTTCAAATGGGAAGTCCATCATATGGATGTTAAAACTTAAATTTGCCCTCCTGCATGGGAACTTACATGAAGAAATTTATATGGAACAACCCTTGGCTTCATACGAACAGACTCCAGTCTTGTATGTCAACTTAAGAAATCCCTTTATGGTCTCAAGCAAACCCCTCGGGCTTGGTATGCCAAAATAGATAGCTTTCTTTTAGATATTGGCTTTTCTAGGTGTCATTCTGACAATACTGTCTACACCAAGAAAGTGGGTACTCTTATCGTTCTTGTTCTTTATGTTGATGATCTTCTCCTTACCGATAGTGATCCCAACCTTATAAACCATGTGAAGTCCAGCCTTAAAAAGCAGTTTGAAATGACAGACTTAGGACACTTGCATTATTTTCTTGGTCTTCAATTTTTGCAATCCAAGGAAGGTATTTCCCTTTCCCAGTCCAAGTATGCATGTGATCTTCTACGCCACTTTCACATGGAAGATTGTAAGCCAACCCTTTCTCCCTTTCAATCTGGAGCCAAACTTTCAATCACTTGCACTTCCCCTGAAGTTGATGCAACCTTATACCATCAACTTGTAAGAAAACTTTTGTATCTGACCCATACCCGTCCTGACCTTTCCTTTGTTGTTGGCCTTATTGCTTGGTTTATGCAAAACCCGAATGAAAGTCAGTGGAAAGCAGTGAAAAGAATACTTTGTTATGTTTGAGGTACAGTTCAATTCGCGATTCATTACAGTGCAGAACCATCTCCTCTATTGGTTGGTTTCACTAATTCCGATTGGGCTGGTGACCCCGATGATCGGAAGTCTACTACAGGTTATGTCTTCACTCTTGGTTCTAGACCTATTACATGGGCTTGCAAAAAACAAAGTTCCATTTCTCTTTCTTCAATAGAAGCAGAGTATCGTGGCGCCGTAGAAGCTAGTAAGGAAGCCCTGTGGCTTTGTCAGATCCTGTCAAAGTTTGGCTTTTAACAATAGCATCCGACTACACTTTGGTGTGATAATAAAAGTGCCATTCAACTATACAAAGATCCCGTCCAACATTAGTGCAGCAAACACATTGAACTACACATGCACTTCATCAAAAAATTCATTCATGACCATGTTCTTGAAGTGCAATATTGTTCAATCGATGATCAAGTTGCATACATCTTTACAAAGGCTCTCACAGAGGCGAACTTTACTAAACTTCGATTTATGGTTGGAGTTCAGTAAGTTGTTACTAAAGGGGGATAGGCTCTAATGCTTCCTTCCTTCTCCTATTGTGTCATATTTGTACATCCTTCAATCCTATCCGAAGTTGTTCTTAAGAGAGGATGTTAGGATATTCCGACACATAGAAAATAGTTAAGTATAACTTGGTCTAGCGTAGAGTTAAGTAAAGTGTGTTTCTTTACTATGTACTTTTGTAACTTACAATTCGACGGTCAAGATATGTTCTAGACATGAAATGATATGACGGTACATTCTCTTCTTGGTATTACCGACACTTGATCCATGGCTTAATGCCTGATTGGTCCATGATCTCTATTTAAAGAGCATGGAGGGTCATTTGTAAGGTGACCGTACATGAGAGAAGCTTATGTAAATTTTATTATTTTACATTAATAAATTGTCTAAAGTGGCCGTGTTGGCTCAGGTCGTGGACTGTTTCCCTCTTTAAGGGTTTTAACCACATCAAGAATACCGGTGTATTGATCTGTGATTTGTTTGTGAGTGGTGTCCTTTGGTGTTCTATCGAAGGAACTTACCCTGTAAATTCTTACAAAGTCAAAGGAAATAGGAGAAGAAAAGCGAAGTCAAAAGAGAGAGAATCTGTCCTAGAAAACCTCTCACATGCAAAATTTCAGAGTTGTAGGAAGGCCAAAAATTGCAGGTCTGTTGCAGGAGGCTGATATTCTGTTGCAGGGGCCAAAATCTGAAGTTTGATCAGCTTTTGGAAGAGTTTGACCACCATTGAATTGATCAGACTTTGACTTGTTTAAAAGGCTTGGAAGGAGGGATGACTTGGGGCTTGTGAGTGGACTTGGTCTTGGCATTTGGGTCTTGGATTTCTCATTTGATCTGATTCTATAAGAAGAGAAGAAATACTTTCTGGGTTTTCCCCTTTGAAAGGGGTTTTGCATTGGATTGGAGACTACATCTTGTGTCCATTGTCTTTTATGATCTTCATGTTTTATGGTCTTGATAATTGTTTGATGAAAAGAATCTAACAAAGAATAAAAGAAGCTAACATATGTTCTAAAGCAGTTATCAAGTATAAGGAGAAAAGTTTTAATTGCTGCCCTACATGATTCTCCAACAGTCTCTTCATTAATTATTAATTATTGTTGTTATTTATTGTCATTGATATTTTTAATTATATATATTAATCTTTATTACATTATCAAGTTTTTGTCAAATGCTGAACTATAGACTGTGGAACAATCGTTCCTTTTTCATATTATTATGCTGACCAGTGAGACTGCAGCAATTTTCTAACACAAAATTTAGCCATTCCTGCTTAATTTAAAACAAATGATGATGATCTGATTTTTATCAAACCTTGTACTTGGCTAAGCAACTCTCATTTAATTAAGACAAAAAAATTCCTACTTTTTTGATGGTGAATATCTTATGAATGAGAATTCTTTGTATGATTGCTCTTTACTGTTTGTTAGATTCCAATTTGAAATCTGCATATCTGTAGGATTCAAATTTGAAATTACATACAGATTCCTCTTGTTTTTCCTTCTCTCCATTGCTCAACTTGACCAAGACAGGTTACTTTTAAAAATCAAAAACCCAGTGATATAAATTTTCTTTGGGAGTTAGAAAAGCAATAACTTTGAAGTGGGAGAGATTGTGCAGGTAACAGGGGCACCTTCCCTGGCTGATCCTTCAACCTCCTTGGGACTAATTCCCAATGGGAAAATTTCAAGGGATAACACGTGGCCAAGAAGAATCACAAACAATTGGAAAAGTCATCACCAAAAAGAATTGGGGTTGATTGCATTTGCCAATGGGACTTTAATATTTTAAGCAAATTAAGAAAACTAAAAAGAAGCAATATCGAAAAGCACCTTCTATTAATTTCATGAACCATTCACATATTTTCAACCGATAATAGGAACATGTTCCCTACCAAAGATGTGACACAAAATTGCTCTCCGGCACCTTCACAATCTGAAGCAGTGATTATTGGACTAGCAACCCAGACAAAACCCATCTCCTGGAAAAATTTGTGTGTAGCATATGCGAGGGCATTTCTTACTCGGGCAACCTGATAACCAGCTCCCCAAAGAAAAACCAATCAATAAGATTTCTTGTTTATCTTTTTTTCCAACAAGAAAAATTTGCTGTGTACTAAAACCTAGAAAAAGTAAGGAAAAATCTAAACAGACAAACTACTGAAAATACTACAAAAGATTCTTGTGCGAAAAGAAAATTTCCTTGTGTCTAAAAGCTTAGAAAAGGAAATTAAAATGACAATCTAAATTGCAAACTACTGAAAATACTCTAAAGGCCAACACACTGTTTTATTTCAATCAAAACTTTGGTCTTGAGAAAACAGAAATGCACAGCCTCCTTGGGCATGCAACAAATTACATCTAAAAGCAGAGCTGGTTCTCATGAATAGACAACTTATAAAATGTACTTCATCACTGAGATTATATTACAGAGTGTACATTTTTCACCTTATAGGCTAAATAAAATCCTTTATGAACTGCAGCATCTGATTATACAGCCCACTCTACTCCAATGGAATCACATAGACAAGCTATATGGCCAATGCAGATAATGTCTTTGAAATAATACTTTTAGACTCAAGAATACTAACTCTGGCTGAAAATAGTTTACCAATGAAGCAGATGAGAGATGCTGTACATCAACTCTGCTCTTTAAAATCACTTCCAAATCCTCATTTTCCACTCAGTATCATAGTTGGGATAATTTATATCAAAGCACCACTGCAAATAAATTTTGAAAAACTATTATGGGTATAACAGCTGAAGAAAACTTTCTAGACCCTAAAACACACAACATACCGCACCAAATGTATTTGTTCGAGGCCGCATATGTGCTACACTTCTCAGATACTCTCTACTTGCCTTTTTCTTTTGAACAGGAAATGTGGCAGCATCACAGCTCCCAATCTGCCAGAAACAAACAAAATTCGAAGTACATTAATAATACAATAACCAAGAAACAGAAGATGAGACTGGAAACTGCACCAGAAAAGTTACATTAAAGAGACAATTACTCAAATCTAAAGTTAAGGCAGTTAAAAAAAGATACGAAAAGCCCTTGGGGATAAGATCACTTGGCAAAGCATGTTATGTAAAGTGTTATGTAAAGTTACATTAAAGAGACAATTACTCAAATCTAAAGTTAAGGCAGTTAAAAAAGGATACAAAAAGCCCTTGGGGGTAAGCTCACTTGGCAAAGCATGTTATGTAAAGTGTTATGTAAAGTTACATTAAAGAGATAATTACTCAAATCTAAAGTTAAGGCAGTTAAAAAAAGATACGAAAAGCCCTTGGGGGTAAGCTCACTTGGCAAAGCATGTTATGTAAAGTGTTATGTAAAATATCATGAAGTCCTTGGTTCAATCACTCCGATTTATCCATGTCCATGTTAGAGACAGCATGGTGCACAGAATAGTTACAGTGGTAGCAGATGGTATTGACCCCATGTCATGCAAGTACGAGACCGCTTCAGTTGTCAATTCCACTAGTTACAAACAAAAACTAATTTTAAAAAAAATAACAGAAGAACAAAACAAAGATATGAGAAGGATGAAAAGAAAATGCAGGTAGCATGCTGACATACTGCCATGATTTTCCATTCACTACTTCAATTCATGCATAAAATTTTCAAATCTCAAGAGTCCAAAACAGAATACACCTCAACCTTAATGGATAAAACACTACTGCCATTCAATCAATACACCAGATAAAACTATTAAATTTAATGCCCAGGAAACCATGTGTGCTATTGCAAACTCCGATAATTTTGAACACCCCACGAATCAACTAGCTTACTTGAATTCTCATAGTATGCATCACCAAACATAATTATTAACAATATTACAAGGGTTGAAAGTCAACAATTTCCATCATAATTGGAACCAACCGGAAATAGAATTTCCAAAATCACAAACCGCACAGCAACTAACCAGAAAACAGGGTTAAAAACCAGTCAACTAAAATACACAAAATATAGAAAATTTAAGGGGGGGGGTGATTATTCATGTAAATTATGTAAATCGAAACCATTAGACACCAACTATCCAAATTATGCACATGTCTATAGCATGTAAGGATGAATATAGTGAAGCTCTGAATAAAATTATTAAAGTTATCAGAAACCAAACTAAAACAGGCCAAGGGTCAGATCAGTATGGAACCAGAATCAGACAGGAACTGATCTGTTAACTGCTTTGTGAACCAGTCTACTATAAAATAAACAAAATAGACATACATAAATACATATATATATATGGTGACTGGGTAATGTTGGTGAAGGCTTGAACCTGACTAGGGAAAGTAGCACTGAAAATGCTATTGCAGTGGCGGAAGGCGGCGGTTTGATGGCGTACATGAGGGATGATAGCAGCGGTGGCTGTCTGTCGAATGGAAGCAGCAGTTGGACACTGTTTGGTCAGTGGCGGGTAATTTGGTGGCTGCCTGGGGCCGAGTGCAGCTGGAGATTGGTCAATCTGGTGACGACTGGTCTGCGGCGGTGGCGTAGACAGCTGCTGTGGCGGCCGTCGTGCAGCTGGACAGCCAGCTGTCGGATGGCGGTGCTGCAGATTGGTCGCAGGACAATTTTATTTTTCTTATTTGTAATTTGTTAGCTTTTTTTATATTTATTTTATCTTTGATTTTTTTTTAAATAAAAATATTTTAATATATATATACTCATTTTATATATATTTTGACTTTTTTTTTTTTTTTTATAATTTTCTTTTTCTATTCTTTTTCTTTTTGATATATATATATATATATATATATATGTTTATTTTATTTTATTTTATTATTTTTTTATTAGCCAAAGGCCTCATGTCAAAATTGGAGAACTTCCAAAGCTTCGTGTGGCTAAGAAACGTCAATTGCAACAGCAATGGACTTGATGACGGGTTTGATGGCCAAAGGCCTAGTGATCAAACAACGTGGCTCTAATACTGATGTCACAAACAATCATTGAAGTTGTTTACACTTAAACGTAAAATACACAAATGTATTGTAAATAATATATTGATAAGATGATAGAATTAATAGTTTGATATGATATGATTACAAATGAGGACCCACTTATATAGCTATTCAGGTGCCCCTTCATGTAACAAGAAAGAGAAATAATTATTGTAAAATATGGAGTCTAGAAGCCTCTAAGAGTTGGGTTGACCAGCCCTCCTCAAGTCGACCTAAGAAGACCTAATCCGCCCTGACAAGAAGCCTATAAAAGGAGCTCGCTCTCACATTTGAAGGGATATATGCAATAGAACATACTTATGATCCTAGAGAGAAGGAAGAGGCCTGATCCAGCAAGGAGGAGGAGCAAAATTGTTAAGAGGCCAGCGAAGAAATGAAGGAAGTGCATTTTTGTTCTTTACATCTATTTCTGCTCACACATGCGAGTTTGATGGAGGATCTAGGGTTTCCTCGGTTCAGATTTTGCATAGATAAGTTTGGGGTTTCGTTGGCTCATCTCTTGGGGTTTGGTCAAGGTCAAGGTCTTGGAAGTCTTCATTGAAATTCTATAAGAGCTTTTTGTGGTTTTTCCTCTCTAGGAGAGGTTTTGACCCTGGCTAGCAGCCTACATCTGGTGTTCTTGTGTTTGCATTGTGATCTTCTTATTGGCATTTGTCTTGATGATAAACATAACTAAATAATGATGATAATGTCCTAATATAAATCACAAGAAAATGTCAAGGATTAAAGGGAAATCAAGTCAATAAATACTCTAACTATCTGCTCTAGATTTCTCAACACATACCCCACCTAGGTGTTCCCAAGGTATGTACTCACAAGACCATTTCCTAATCCCAAGGAAAAGTTCGTCCATCGAACCATTCTTTACTAAGTCCATGTATTCGACTTAGTATGTTAATCCTAATCAACATTAATACATGACTCAAGAATGTTCATCCCTAATGCTTATCCAACCCACCATTCTCCCTACCCATGTTCATGCACTAGGCTTACGGATGTTAGTCCTGGCCATAGTACGTGACGCATGGAGAATAACAGTGTCCATCCTCACTCCCCCTCAATCAGGGAGTAGATAACTACAAGATCAAGCATGTGTCAAAAGTACTCAAACTTCTCTTACATCAACTACATGTTCATTCGTGGAGATTTGTTGTAGTTTCTCGGCTCCTATCTGCACCATACTCTCGAATCATAAAGCACTTTGACCTCCGTGGTTCTCTAACAATTTTCATATAGCTTTAATTAATCGAATCCACGTGTCATCTTGAACATATTACAGAGCCAAACTGCTTCACTGCTGATTGTACAAACTTCCATATCATCTTCCTTCATAGTGCAACAAAATCTTGCTTCATGTTCTTCCAAGAAACCATACTAGTTTCCCAACCATCAGTAGTATCTCTATCAGCATCAGTACTGTCAACCCAAGCGATATGTTCTTGAATCAAATATATAAGGGAACCAATCACCTGTTGGTACAACAATATCAGAATTCTTCAACTTCTTGCCATAGTTTTGTGATCTGTCCTGAAGAAGAATTTTGACCACTAGCTTTTCTGGGTTTTCTGCCAAACTTTAAGTACTATTGTATCCATCCAAGATCTTACAACTCCCTCTTTCCAGCTAAGGTAAGAGAACTTCTTTCATTAAGTCTTGCTTTCATGCTGCCATCAAATTGATTTCTTTGATGCATACTTCAAACTGCTTTCTCCTTCTACATTTACGTCTATTGAGATTCAGAAAAATCTTTGTGCTTTGCTACGCTCTTCCAATTCTTCCATCCACTAATATGTAGTATTACCCTTTGGAAACACCTTAATTTTCCATTAATTTTCCAAGTTTTTATTGAAGATCTCGGTGACAGTTTCGTCAAAAAGTTTGGAAATACATTGTTATAGGTACATTTTTCACAATTTTAATTCAAGAAGCACACACAGTGACCATTACATGCCATAAGAATGCTTCAAAATAACCTTGACTGATATATAATGAACCCAAAATATATTTCATGCTGAAATAAATGTTAATGACAATAAATCTGGGCATAGGCAGCTTATAATAGATGTTACACAAATATACACAGTGAATAACAAGTGTAAGAGAACCTGGTATGTTTCTTCCAGCAAACTAATTTTCTGAATATCAGTCCTCTACAAGGTAAACAGAGCAATACATATTACATATATGTCCTCTTTCGTTGATGATGTGTGACAACGATCCTTGAAGAATGCTAGGAAATATCCCAAAATCACCACTAAGTTTTCTGAGTTTTAATGAACCTTTTCAGTGGAATATTTCGTCAAACACATTGTGAATATATCACTGTAGGTGTAATTTTTCACTTGTTTATTTTATACATCAGTATACAGTGACATGGATGTATTATCAAACCTCAGACCAACGATTAGAGTGATGAATAAAACTCAAAAATGATATACAATACTGTCACAATTGGGATTATTGCAGAGGTATTCAATCTTCACATTAAATTTTAATTAAAGAAATACACAATGAGGATAAATAGAGGAACCTGGAAATTATTACAGCAGTATGTCAGTGGCATATAAGATCCATGAAAGATGCATCTTCAGCCATAAAACATCAGCGACACGTGTATAAATGGTTGCATCTCAACTAGTCATTCCCACAATGAAACTCAGTCCAGGTATGCCAGAACTCATGCCCGCACTTAGTTTAATTCTCAGCTTCAAGGGTGGCAGGGAATCTCATGCTCCTTCATTATATAACCCAGTTTTGGCACTATAACCAGTCACAAAACTGAACCACGGCCAGTAAGAATACAAACTTCAACCCACAGCAAGGGTGATTCGTCCAGCAAAAGGAGTAAAGGGATTATGCCCTTTTTTTCAGTGTTATTTTGACCCAGCAACAAAGAAATTCGACCAACAATAACAATACACTAGGAGGAAGCACAACCTCTTTTGACTTTAGTACTTCTCTGGCTCGGAAATTTGACCTGGGTGTTTGGTAGTAGACATTCAAGAAAGGATCTCAGATTTGGCTTTCTTCCTTATGTCACAGCTTACAATAGATATGTAGAAAAAACAAAGATTAGGGGATAAAATCAACTAATAATACATCTTTTACCTCCTTGTCTTTTGCAAGTCTTTTCCCCTTGATAGCGCAATGGTGAAATCTGAGTGATTTCACTCTATTAAACAACTAGAGTGTATAGTTTCAACACCGAAGTTAGCAATGGTGGCTAGGGTTTCTCAAACCCTAAGCTTCTCTGAAAATCTCTTCAAGAGCTCCCTTTCTCAAAAATGCAAGCGATAAAATGAATAGAGGCCCTCTCATTTCCCTTTTTATAACTCATTTATTTTTTCCCTCTAATAAAAATATTAAAAGCACTTTTTTCTTTGTTTAATAAAGTGACTTTTATTAACTAATTAAAACCATTTTAACCTGGGAAAATACTTAATTCACCTCAATGGTCACGCCGGCCATCCAAAGCCCCTTTTTATCATTCTACCCTGTAGATATTTTCACCCCGATTCCAACAAGCTATTACACTAAGGCATTTCTCCAAGTATTCAACCCGAAACAACACCTTAAGCATAATTGATTAAAATATCCCTGTTAATAACCCCCTTTTACATGAATCGCCAAAATGCAATGAAACCAAGAGCGAACCATGCAGAATTTGATGGTGAAATACGGCAAGTGATCTCAGTCAAACCCTATAGTAATCCTCGAAACTCTACGAGCCCAACAATAATTTAATCCAACTCCTATGACCTGGCTGACATAAGTTTTGGAGACTCCTAATCTCATCACAAGATAATGCAAGAATTGGAAACATTACAGTCTCCCTTCCCCAAAATTGTTTATCCTCAAGCAATGCCATCACATGTTGCCTCTCCATAAGCTGATCATGATTAATACCAAGGTCCCAAATGTGCCTCCAAGCCACTCCAAAACATTGTATTACCCCAACACTAATGGATCTCATTGTTGTTGCACAGAATGTCTAGGCATCACGACAACGGCTCAAATTAGAGGTTGTCACCCTGATCTCCAATCTCTTTGTTTAAGTTGTCTCCCAATAGCAGGCTAAGGGGGGTAGACCTACGGAAATGGGATGAAGGAGAACTCGTTGGGAACCAACCAGTTCGGGAGACACAGTGAAGTGACCAAGTACTTGTTTCAGATTTAGCAAAACTTATAAGATTCGATTAGATTTAGATGATTGATACCAGTGCCTTATGGAGTCCACAATCTTGCTAGAAAATTTAGGACCAAATAATTGATGAACAACTGCTGCTTGGATGAGTAACTATCTTATATGAAATGCAGATACTAAAACTAATGTGAGATGCTAGAATCTTGGTTAATTTTAGTTAAATGTCTATCTAAGTTTTAACCCTTTGACCCTTTCAATATTGAGCCAGATTCTGTAGTAAATGGTAGAGAGAAGATAAGTTGAAGCACACTAAGGTGTGATTAACGATGCCACTCCTTAAAATCTAACATACCTGGTGCCTTCGGCACTGCAGAGAGTTCTGGCTTTTACAACTGCAAGATCACAATTTTAAGTACTACTAAAAGTGGGTTTCTCAAGCAAAGATGGATGAGTACCTATCTTTCTATCGACCAAGCTTATGCTTGGAAGTAAATTTTAATTATGCAGAACTAACTTAATATACAAATGCATGAGATGATTAGAAGATGGACCAAGATGAAGTTAGATTCAAGGGGTTGAAAGCGTTTTATGCCACGATCTATTTCAGAGTCATAAGCCAAAACCTTTGATCACCCAAATAAATATTCACTTCACTACACTGAAACTTCTCAGCAATATGCTTAAAATATCACAAATTAATGCCCAATTAAATCACAAGCTCATCACTTCAAATCTTTTTAATGCAATTATAGCTCAAAGAGAACAAAAAAAGTTCTTCACAATCTTTTAATATCAATGCCAATTATATACATGCTCAAAAATACTCAGTTTAGGAAACAAAATATATGCAATTTACCATAATTCCATGAAAGAGTACTTGAAAAATTCTCAAAAAAAGAAATTAATATGCAATAAATATCCAATAATTCAAGTAATTAAACCACGCTTAGAGTTAATTAAATGAAAAGCAATCTCAATAGATGGCAAGCACAAAAAACCCAATGTCAGTGATTATAAAACCTAAGCACTTACATTTCCAAAAATTAATTACCATAAAGAACCATGAAATTCAAACGCTAAACACTTCAAACAATTCCGGATTTAAAATAATTTTCTTAAGTGACCCAAATCTAGAAAAAAAAATATTGTTTTCCTATAGTCAAATTTTAGAGATAATTTAAAAAAAATAATATAATAAAAAAAAAATATGTGCCTTGACTACAGAAGAAATTTAATTTTTGACCCTCAAAAATTTTGCTTTTAAGATTTAAAAATCCCAAACTTTTATCACAAAAAACCCAAAAAATGAACTTTAGATTTAAAAATTTATATTATTCCTTTGGCAAATTTTAATGTGACAAAGTTTACAAGTACAATTTTAATGTGGTAAATGTGAAAATCAAAAAGGTTTGATTTTAATTTTTAATGGGCCAAAGGCCACATAAAAAATTTAATTCGAAATTTTAAAACCTTGAAAAATCAAAGCCACACTGAAATTAAAATCAAAAATAAAAAATCACACTTTCAAAAATCGAAGCCACACTAAAAAAAAAATCGTAAAATATGAGCAATTAGATGTGAGGCGTAAGGTTTATCAAAGGAAATGACCGCAGAGGAGGAAACATTGCAAGTCGAGGACCGGCGAAGAGAGGTTTGATTGCAGGTTCGAGCAGCATATGGTTTGCAGGCAGCGTAAGGAACGCAGAAAGGAGGGAGAGTTGAGAGCCGTAGTAAGGAAAAGTCGACGCAGAGATGCAGGTTGAGGAGCGGCGGAAGAGAGGTTTGATTGCAGGGTCGAGCAACGTATGGTTTGCAGGCAGCGGAAGGGACGCAAAAAGGAGGGAGCGCTGAGAGTTGCTGTAAGGAAAAGTCGACGCAAAGACGAAAAGCGAGGAGCAGAAAGGAGAAGGGAAACTTGAAGGGAGCAAAGGAATCGAAGCACGCGGGGGAGGTAAGCTGCAGGTTAGGGAGCAGCAAGGACGCAGTGAGGAAGAGGATCGAGCTAGGGTCGCGACACGGAAAAAAAGTAGGCAGAGAAGGAACCGCAAAGAGATGAAGGAAGAAAACGCGAAGAGGAGAAGGGTTGGGCTAGGGCCGCAGAAGAAAATGACGCAGAAAGGAATGGGAGGACAAAAGCAGGAAGGAAAGGCAGCGATTTGAGCGAGCTGCGATTTTAAGGAGCAAAGAAGGAAAAACGCAAAGGGTTAAGCCCAAAACTTCAAAAAAATTGCCCATAACCTTATTTTAAAGATCTCAAAGAAATTTTATGAACAAAACCAGATTTAAAATTCTTTCCTACACACAAAAAATTTATGAGACGAGATCTTGCCCTCCAGGGCCTAGATCTGTCTCAGATCTTGAAAATTTTCCTTGAAAAAACCTTCAGATCAGCACCTGTAAAATGAAAACAAAAATATCAAGATCCCAACATACAAAAATAAATAAAACCCCAACACCCTAAATTAGAAAAATCTCAAATCTATATCTACAGATCTATGCACAAGAGTTGTGGATCAATAAGATCTGAGGAGTAAGAGTCCAACTCCGCTCCCAAATATTAAGATCTAAGGCTCTTACTAGCCAGATCTATCAAATTTTCCACAAAATATTTAAAAGATTTTTTTTAGAGAGGTACTAGCCCAAAAACACCCTGTAGAAAAAAATTAATAATTAGATAAATCCTGAAGCTTATATGACGTAGACTCTTCATAAAAATGTGTTGAGAGTTGGCTAGTCCAACCGAGGACTATCCCTAAACCCTCATTAAAAACCTGAGAGATCTTCTGCAGACACTAGATCAATCATCAAACCAGGTAGAGAAATAGAATAACAATAAAATTCTAAAGAAAGAGAGATCCCTGCTAATTCAATCAAAATTAAAAATGTTACCCTATATCCAACAAACTGAATAAAATATATGTATTCAAATAATTCTAAAAGAACTATTGATTGATAGTTTTCACATAATATTAAGCAGAAATTAAAACAATGTTACCATAGATTCATAAAGAGGAACACCGTCGCAAATTGAAACCCCAAAGGCTTTTGCATTTATTCTAGAAAATAGACAAGAAAGCTTGAGAGCTTAGTACATGATTCAAAGATCGAATGAAAAAAAGTCCGACACCGACCTCTAATTTATAGATAAAATCTCCAACAGCTAGTTGGCTTGATCCATTTCAAATTAATCTCGATCGTTCATAAAGATTTAATTGATATTTAATCACCACCGTTAAAATTATTTATCTTTTGAGGAAAAATCGAATTTTTTATTTAATTGATTTTTAATTAACTCAAAATTAATTAGTTTGAGTTAATTTCATCAAAAAATTGACTTTGACTTAACCACCAAGGCCCAAGGGTCCAAAATTTCTTGATTTCTTCAATATTCTTTTGGTCGGGGACCTCCAAAAATTAATTTCTTTAAAACCCACGAATTTCACCTTTGGAGAATTTAATTTTACCTAGAACACAGAATTTACTAAATTTCTAGCTTAGGGTTTAAATTTAATTTTACCAAAAAATTTAATTAATTGACTTATGAGGGGAATAATAATTTTTCCAACCCTCTAATATTTAACCATGGTGTCTAATTATGAGGGACCATGCACTAAATATTTTTTTACATCAATATATTCAATTTAATACATGAAAGGAGAACACTCGTTCGTTATAGACCCTCGAAAATCTACCCAATTCTGTGACTCAAAATATGATCTAGTAGACTAAGTAATTTGTAATAAAATAATCTAGTCAATTAGCTAGAATTATTCCTAATTTACTTTTATAAGGACTCAATAAAAAACACTAAGACTCACTTAATATCTTGATGACAAAATCCACCCTAGCTTTGGGGTGAGGTTGGAGGGAAAAACTTTGTCAATCATTTGTGTCTGTAAAAATTTGGATGCCCAAATTCTTACTACAACAACTGATTACGTTTCTCCTATTTGTTAATTAGTAAACCAAATTATTTACTGTTTCCTACAATAAACACTAAAACGAATACACTGCAGCCTTCACCATTTAAATAAAATACGGAAACGAGAAACTGAACAAGAAAGAAATATACAACGCATCTACACAGTTATGTTTGGACAAATGTTCCCGGAAAAACCCAATGCGGGAAAACCATTGCAGCAACTCTAAGGATTTTATTATTATGCAATAGTAATTTCTAAATACAATCTCTGAATGCCCTCCCGACAATCTAGTTACAAAGAATATCACTAACAAAGAGATAAGTGAAGTTACCTCACACTATTACTAGAAATCTTGGCTGATCTAACCACTGAATGAACTGCCCCTGGCTGCCTCTGCGTCAGCCTAGCATCACCCCTTCAACTGATCGATTTGCGGCCCAGGAACTTTGATTTGCACGTCCTGGTCTCACACCCCGGCTTCCGGCGTCTGCAATCGACTCCTTCAGCAAAATTTCGGATTCCCCCATGGCTTTTGCACTGCCTCTGCCTGGCCCTACATGGCTCTACATCATCGTCTCTGGCTTTGCGTTGCCTCTGCTGGATCTCTCTCTATTTTCTCTACTGAGTATTCTTCGAACGAGAAAGATTTCCCTTCGGATACTATCCCTGCCCCTTGCTACAAAAGATCACTATCGAAAATCTCTCCGGCAGTTACTCTACTTCAAAAAATCGAACTTCTGATCTCCCCTTTGTGTGTGCTCTCCAAGTGCCCCTCAAGCCTTTTCTTATATTTTTTTGTTGGGCAACCAACGACCCAGACTAACTTATAATCAATGGCTTAGATCATTTTGGTTTGATCCACATCTTCTTCTAGAAGTTACATCCACAGTTTAGATTAATACCCATTAATTATTTTAATTTCCTAAGTTTAGACTTAGGGTCCCATTAAAAATAATAAATTGTTTTAATAAAACTATCTCCGAGTGGAATTTCCTAAAACGATTTCTATGTATTGGAGCATGCATATGTCTAAGCCTCCCTACAAATTTTGAGACTTGGAGCACATTTGATGCTACCAGAAATCAACACTCCCTCTTAGCGAGGAATGTGCTCTCGCAATGCACCCTGCTGAAGCATCACTTTGTTCTGTAACATCTCCTTTTGCGTTGCTGATGTCTGAGATCCTATCCATCAACTACTGCGCAAAATGTTGCATCTATACTACTGCTGACCCTGCCATTGTCAACAATGCATCCGTACTACAACTCCCTCTCAATTTTGCGTCCATGTTGCTACTGCCACTACCACTGCCAATACTGCATCTGCACTACAACCTTCTCCAACTGTTGTTGATACTGCATCTGCACTACAACCTTCTCCAACTGTTGTTGATACTGCATCAGCAATAGAAAAGCATCCCAAATCACTAAACAAGACACTCCCTCTTAGCAAGGAATGTGCTCTAGCAATGCACCCTACTGAAGCATCACTCTGTTCTGTTACATCTCCTTCTACACTGCTGATGTTTGACATCCTGTCCAGCAACTACTGCGCAAAATGTTGCATCTGTACTATTGTTGACCCTACCATTGTCAAAACTGCATCCGTACTGCAACTCCCTATCAATTTTGCAACCATGCTGCTACTGCCACTGCCACTACCAATACTGCATCTGCACTGCAATCTTCTCCAACTGTTGTTGCTACTGCATCAGCAACGGAAAAGCATCCCAAATTACTGAACAAGTGATCAGTATGATCCATCTCGTTGATGGAGTCTCACTGCTGCTAGTCTCTACGCCGACCATCTCAAGCCTCTGCGCTATTGCTGATTCTGCTCTGTGCCAACTGCACTGTTGTCAACTGTAAGTCTGCGCTGCTCAATCTCTGGTGCTCCTAGCCACTGCAACTGTCACTCCGGCACTCTTCTGCACCAACACTAGTCCATCCTGCTATTACTAATTTGGGATCTCGTAGCAAGGAATTGATCTGAGACGAGGGCTCCTCAAGGATCCTGCCCATCTACAGTCCTTTCAAACTACAACTCTAAATCACCCCACCTCCCTCCTGGAGATGCCTGGGGTGTCATGGTGAACTCCTCCTCCATCTTCACAGCTACAACATTCAAATCATGCTTCTCATCTTTGTCCTTCTTCCTGATAGGACATTGTGTTGCGTAGTGACAAAATTCACTACACTTGAAGCATTTGATCTTCGAAACATCTTTCTTCTTCTTTCGTTGCTCTTGTTGCCCCTTGGATGCAAGGGCTGCATTCTCTTCCTCCTCCTTGGGCTTCGACCCACCACTGCTGCTTCCGTCAAGTTTACACTTGACCAAGTCTCTCCTCAACTCCTCTTGCTTAAAGAGTTGCCCACATTGCATCCCAGTTTGGCAAAGTCACCCTGCCCAGGATGCTTTGGACAAAGACTTGCCACTCCTCAGATACTAAATTTAGGGCTAGTCTTACCATCTCAGAACCTTGAAGAGTTGACCCCACAGCTTCCAACTCGTCTAGAGTCTTCTAAAGCTTAGTGAGGAATGGATCAATGCATTCCCACTTCTACATCTGTAGAGATCTCATCATCTGCTCTAAGTTCATCTTTCGTTGCTAGGAAGATCCTTGATATAGCGTCGACAATGCATCCCACATCTCCTTGGCAGTGTCTCTGCCAGTGATGTGACAGGCTATATGATCCTTTACTCCGTCGAGGATCATTCTCTTTGTTTTCGCCATTTCTCCTGTGTACTTCTTGAGCGGATCTGGATTTGCGGGCTCAGTGACCACGCTGTCGACGTAGACTTGAGAAAATGCTCATCCATAAGGCATGACATCCTTGCCTTCCAAATCGCATAGTTGGATGCACCAGCCAACCTATCCTGATCTCATCAATCCACTGGCTACCATCTCTGCCAATGGAAAAAGTCAAATGACCTCCTCTCTCCTGCTGCTACTTAGCAAATGAAAATTCAAATTCCCTGGCTAGGAATTCTGTAAGGAAGAAATTCCCTGAAGTGTCTCTCTTCTTCCTTCTGACGTCTTTCTGTCTAGCAACAGCTTGCAGAAAACTGCGTCCCACCAGAAACCCCTCTTCGTTGAAGCTTTTGCTGCATTGCTCCCTCTATCGCTGACATGTTTCAATCTGGAAATGCTACCTCTCTGTCAACTCACTCATAGAGAGATTTACCATGAATATCTAGCCCTCCTAGCCTAAACTGTGAAATCTCTTTGGGGATTCGAATCGCTGCCTCTTGAGGAATTTTGAACTCCCTTTCTCCTTAAGTGTTGAGCTCTTTCAACATTGCTCTCTTGTTTCACCTGCAACTCTAATACCATGTGAAAATTTGGATACCCAAATTCCTACTGCAACAACTGATTACGTTTCTCCTATTTGATTATTACTAAACCAAATTATTTATTGTTTCCTACAATAAACACTGAAACGAATACACTGCAACCTTCACCATTTAAATAAAATACGAAAACAAGAAACTAACAAGAAATAAATACACAACACATCTACACATTTATTTTTGGATAAATGTCCCCAGAAAAACCCAACGCGGGGAAAACCGGTGCAGCAGCTCTGAGGGTTTGGTTATTATGCAGTAGTAATTTCTAAATACAATCTCTGAATGCCTTCTGATCTGATAATCACCCTATCAGTGACCTCAGGGGAAGATTTATTTAACAAAAGGTATTACAGACTCATGTGCTGGTGTGTGTTCTGTGTTATTTAAGCAACGGATCGATCAGAATGCTAGTACACAAGTATTTAAATGGAAAGACAACAGAGAAATACAGTAAGCAAACACAAAGACACAAGAATTTTAATAAGGAGTTCACCCTATTCTCTAGGGTTACGTCTTCGGTCCAGCTTTCAGTGGTGGCCTTGTTTTATTGTGCCTTTAGCAGAGAATTACAATGCAGGGACTCAATGTGAGTTCTCCTAAAGCAGGTTTTGCTTGGCAGGGTGGTTCTTGGATTTCCCAAGCCACTAGAGTGCACAGACTCTTCTTCTTCCTACCAGCTCTGTGACCTTCGGGTCTACAATGGGCAGAGCCAAATGTGATACTCAATCCGGACAGATTCCCCTACGGGATGGCTTGAATCTTCAAGCTCTGGTGCTCAACGCTGTCACTCGTCAGCTCGGCCTTCTGTCTCTTTCTGCTCTTCTCTTGCTTCACTACCCTTTCTCTGTATTTCGTCCTCCTCTCGGGATTTTGGTCCTTTCTCTCTCGTCTTCCAGACTTTCTCCGACTTGACTGTGTATTCTGTCTCTATTCATGGCTTTTTATCATTCGAACCCATGCCCGCTCGATTCCTCTTCCACCTCTGTCGATTCACCTTCTGCAGCTCTGCGGCTTTTCTACTCCTTGTCTCTTCAACTGGCCATCTGGCTCGGTGTCTCTCTTTGCATTACAAACGCATCATTGTCTATAAAACGCCCGCTTGTAGCATGGCACAATGATCAGGGGCAGTTAGAAAGGAATCGGGGCCTTCCCTCAGGCAAAACCCGAAAATGGAACAAAATTCCAATACACAGAGTTTTACCGGGAATACTCTATCGGGCGCGAAAACCGAACTTCAAATTCTATGAAATCGCCCCCTATAAACCCATCGGGTCTGGCCTTTATCGGCTTGTCGCAAATCGCGTGCCCAACAACCCTTTGTATCGGGGATCATTGATCGCCCAATCGACGGTCGCCGGCATCAGCATATTGCTATCGGCATATCGCAATCGCAATGGCCCCGGGGGTTCCTTCCTTTGGCCATGTCGACCACCGATTTGCCGATCTGCCGATCGCTCCCATCGCCGATTATCCCAATCGCATAATCGCATTATCTCAATCGCCAAGTCTGGGGTCCCGATATCGCATACATGCTTGCCTCCGATGCGATGAGTCGGAGATCGTTGATCGGGGGTCCTTCCACCCTGGCCTTAAGTCCGCTCTTTGAACCTTTTACGATGCGATTTTTCCTTTATAAAGCCTTTTATGCCATTTTTAGGAGAAATGCCTCGTTTTCCTGATCAGGGGCTACTTTGACCTCGTGCGTAGTCTCCATGGGCCTCAGTCAGCGCGCTTTGACCGAGGTCCTCGTCGCTCCACACTGGCTGTCATTGCCACTAGTTCAGGGTGTTTTCGATTGCTATTTTGGATTCTTTAGGGATTTGTTTCGTCTCGATATAGTCAAGGTTCTTTGACAGTCGTTTATGGATCCGATTCGGATCACGTCCTTCCCACTGAAAAATCTTTTGGACCACCAAAAGTTGGTTTTCTTCAAGCATTGACTAAGTGAGGAAACTGTTGTCTCACTTGTCCAATCTCAATCCATTTCGCACTGCTCGGCTTCGAACCTTTAAGCCCAACCCTGAGGTATTCCACTTGTCCACTGCGCGTCGTCCTTACCTTCCGGTCCAGCACTCTGTCTTCCCGTAATTCACTAAGATATTCAGCTAGCAGGTCATCAACAGAAGGTAATTGACTTTGCTCTTCAGGGTCCTCAATCATTGAAGGTTCAAACAACCTCAAGCAATCTGCGTTCACGACTGAGTAGATGTGCATGTAAGCTAGTAGATCAAGGCGAAAAGCA
>APFE031245180.1:25996-56646 GCA_000404065.3 Pinus taeda | reverse complement strand
GACACTTCAAGGTAAAAATGGATCATGATAGCCTTAAATACGTTTCAGAAAAAAGATTATCCTCTGAAGAGAAACAAAAGTCGGTCACAAAGATGGTGGGTTATGACTTTGAAATCATCTACAAAAAAGGGAAGCAAAATGTGGTGGCAGATGCACTCTCAAGAAAGGATGAGGATGTGGAAGCATTGTTGTGCGCCATTTCTATATCCAACCAAATTGGATAAACGAACAAGGGAGGAATGGAAGAATGATGAAGAAGCATGGGCACTTATTCAAAAATTACAACAAGATTCCAGTACGTCGGATACATTTAGCTGGAAAAATGATTCGTTATGGTACAAAGATCGCTTATACCTCTGTAAGAATTCCCAGCTAAAACAAAAGATTCTTATGGAATTGCACACTTCTCCCTTAGGAGGGCACTCAGGATTTTTAAAAACTTACCACAGGGTTAAGAAAGAATTTTTTGGGGATGGCCTTAAATCAGATATTCAAAAGTTTGTGGCAGAATGTTTGGTTTGCCAACAAAATAAAGTTGAAACAATTAAGACACCAGGTCTATTACAACCTTATCCATTCCAAGCCAATGTTGGGAGGAGGTTTCAATGGATTTTATCACAGGTTTACCCAAGTCTGAGGGAAAGAGTGTCATCATGGTGGTAATTGACAGACTTACCAAGTATGCACACTTTTGTGCATTATCGCATCCATTTAAAGCCATTACAGTTTCTACTACATTTATGGAAAGAATTCAAAAGCTACATGCAAACCCAAAGATTATTGTAAGTGACAGAGATCCCATTTTCACTGGAAATTTTTAGATAGAATTATTTTCTTGTCTGGGTACTTAGTTAGCTCATAGCTCATCTTATCATCCTCAATTTGATGGGAAAACTGAGATATTAAAATGTTTGGAAGGATATCTTCGTTGCTTTGTATCTGATAAACAGACACAATGGGTCAAATGGCTGCCTCTGGCTGAATGGTGGTATAACACTTCCTTCCATACAACAACAAAAATGACCCCATTTATGGCACTTTATGGGTATCAACCACCATCCATCACATCATATTTAAGAGAAAATTCTAAGGTTCAGGCAGTGGAACATCAAATCGAACATCAACAACAAATCCTCAAACTCTTAAAGGATAACCTCGTGTTGGCACAAAATAGAATGAAACAACAGGCAGATCAACATCGCAGTGAAAGAAGTTTTGATGTAGGTGATTGGGTATTACTACGGCTACAACCATATAAGCAAATGTCCCTCAAGCAAGTTAAGAAGGACAATAAATTATCACCAAAGTATTATGGTCTGTACAAGGTGTTGCAAAAGATTGGTACTATGGCATACAAATTGGAGCTTCCTGCAGCTTCTCGATTGCACCAGTTTTCCATGTTTCATGTTTAAAGAAGGTTATAGGCGACAAGCTCCCAGTTCAAACAATATTGCCAGAACTTGATGAGGAAGGAAAAAATTATATTGGAACCGGAAGCAGTCACAGAAACAAGATCTCGACAGCTACGAAATCGATCAATTTCGGAGTATCTTATCAAGTGGAAAAACTTATCTGCGGAAGATTCCACATGGGAGGATGAGAATTTTATACAGAAGTATCCAGAACTACTCAAGCGTTGAGGACAACACTTTTTTTGAAGGAGAGGGGCATGTGGGGTCCCTATAATACTAGTGATTACCCCATTACTATTGTAGTTATACCCCTTATTAATATGTTGTGCCCCTATTGTCTCCATTTTGTTATTACTGACCCCATAGAATCCCTCTATTGTTATTTTTGTGGCTTTATATTATTATTGTTAGGTCGGCTGGGTTATATTGTGACTCCTTAGACTCCTATATATAGAAAGGAGGTTTTGTCATTTGAATCATCCAAGAATTGTCATTTATATAATGTAAAGGAGGTTGCCCCCTCAAAGAGGCTGAATTCTAAGGCGTTGATCTATCTTTTCTATCTTTCTTGAGCTGGTTTCATAACATAAGATCTAGATCAAGTAACTGTGCAATGCACCCTAGGAAGCCCCTCCTTCTTAACCATCGTTGTAATAGCCCTTGGTTGATTTCCTATGTAAATAAAATAAGACCAAGTTCATGGGACACATATTCCAAGGTGAATGTTGGGAAAAATATAGTGATGGGTATAACTTGTGATTAATAAATGACTATGGAAATTAGCAAAGGCATTGGAAAAGGAAAAGTGGCAATAATTGGCATTTTATTTATGAAATAAAGGATAGTAGGAGAAAAGGGAGATGAAAGGTCACAAATTTGCATGAGAGAGAAATTGAAGGAAAAATGAAGGAAATGAAGAAAATAGAGGCCTTAATGATAAAAAAGCTTTTGAGGATCAATTCACAACCTTTTGTCTATTTTAGCTTTGAGCTCTCTTCTATTCTCTTACTCTCTCATACTCTTGCACATAGATAAATCTTGGAACATTCTTTGAGCATGCCTGGATCGCTCTAGTTTCACTTGGATTGGAGAAAGAAGGCAAAGGAAGGTAGGAAACAAGGGAACATGTGGATCAACAACTACATCTAGATTGCTTTGTAGGTAACAAGTTGCATGTGTGATTTCCTTGTTGATTTATGGATGCACAAAATATGCATGTCATTATTTTGTTATGTGTTGTCATTGTCATGGAGGATTTTCAGGATTGATCGTGGTTTTAGCCTCACCTTGCCATTTCCTATAGAGGCATGGTGTTGTGGTTTTTTACACTTAATTATTTTCTGGTTGGTGCTTGTAATTCCTTATGGCTGTGGGTTGGATCAAACACTCTTGAAGCCCTGGAACAACTTGGGTTGAGTTACTAGTCCTAGAGCCTAGGTTGGGACAAACACTCTGGAACCCTTGATAGGTTGAATTACTAGTCTGTAGAGCCGGGTTGGACAAATGCTCTAGAGATTTGGAAGGCTATGGGTTGGGTTATTAGTTCCTGGAGCCCTGGCCAACTAGGGTAGAGACTGATCTGGTTGTTGTTAGTGATGTTTGACCATGTGGTGGAATCACTGGTTGATGGTTGAGGTGGTTTTTCCTTTGGAAGTCGTAGTTTGGTTTGTCTTGGCTTATTCCATGAGATACCACATTCATGCTTGGAATATGGCGCGAGGGAGATTAGCTGAAAAAGAAATTTGGTTCAACCCAATCTATGGTAGGGTGGTACGTGAAAGTCCCTGACTTGGTTGGTATCTTCAGATGTTAGTAAGATATATTCTTCTATTGTGATTCATGTATATTTGTTGGCAATGCGTTGGTGATATTATGGTTGGGTTTCCATGGTCTATATGTTGGTTATATGTTGTTCATATGATGTGTATCTTCTTTGGCTCTTGTCATGAATTGCTTGCTATTGATTAGTTGATGAATGTATGGAATAATAAGTGTTTTTGAAACTATGTGGAGAAGGCATAGGGCCTTCTCGATGTTTCTAAGATGAATATTAGAATTTTATGATCATATATACATTCATGACCTATAAATTACATGCTTTCCACATGTTTGATGAAATGTCTATTATGTTCTAGGTAGTCTAGATCAAGTTCCGCCTTAAATTTTGTATGTTTAGCCTTGTTGTCATGACGCTAATGTTTTGAGAAGTATCAGGAAGTTTTAGGCAGTGGTCTAGATGCTGAACTGGAAATTAGGCTCACATCGCGGGACCAAACCCTTTGAATTGGAAAATTTGGGTCACAACCACGCCTAGGCAGGCTTATGCATGTTGTTGGAGGCCTGTAACTGCATGTAGACCTTGTCATGCATGTAGTTGGGGGTTAAAGTATGTGAAAAGGAGCCCCAACTCAAGGTTTGGTCACCTGGTGTGGTTCTTTGGCCCCTGAGTGTCCTGTAGCCCTGAGGGATGAGGTGATTTGTGAGTTTGTGGTTAGTTTGTCGGCCCCACTTCCTTAACTAGAGGAAGGAGGTGGGGCCATGTCATAATAACTCTTCGTGTCATGTTTACCCTGGTAGGTTGGTGAAAATAGGTAAATTTGGGAGGGGTTGTTATATATTAGTACCAGAGCATGGTTCAAATACTTAGACTGGATGGGCTAGATGCATGTCGCTATGCATGCGTTGTCATGGTTATGGTTGTTGTGCATGAGGTCATTGTATGCAGTTAGCGTTATCATGCATGGTGTTGATATATTGATATGATTATGTATATACATGTATTGTTCTAATATGGATTTATTTTGTAGATGAGATAACCTCCCATAAACTTCACTGAGATATGTTGATTATGTTTATAGTTGGATATATTACATGGTATCTTTGTAGGAAGAAGAAGATCAAAGATTACTAGAAAAATGATGGATTACATTTCATGAGACTCTCCTTACAGATCAGATGAACAACATGGTGATGAGTACTCCCATGAAATATCATATACATTGAGAAGTTTGAAGGTAGGGATTAGAAGTTGTAAGGTAGATAATGATAAGATCATTTAGTCACAGGAAAGGCTTACCAAGGCACAGGAAAAACAAGTAGAAGTTAATGCAATGTTTCTTAAGAGATTATTAGATTTGTAGAGACAGGGACCACATAGGATCAGTAATGGACAAGAAGAAATAACTAATGGGGGATATGGAAGTAGGTCTCAATCAGGATTCAAGTTTGACATAGATGGCATAGTCATAGATGATAGGTTCTTGGATATGCTTGACAGGAGGGGTAATGAACATGTTCCATTCTATTTTTGGTTGAGAGAGACAACATCATCATCACTACCACCATCTGTATAGGAGTGAGAAGTAGTAATTACCAAAGGAGTTCAAGAAAGAAAAGCCTCCTACATTTGATGGAGAAATGAAGAAGTCATAAGATGCAGAATCTTGGTGTGTTGGGATGAATAATTTTTTCAGATTGCATGATTATTTAAAAAATATGAAAGCTAGGATAATTGCTTTCAGTCTTAGGAAAAAAAACATTTGATGGGAATATGTAACCAATGTCAGAGGAATTCAAGAAAATGAGCTCACTTGGAGTGAGTTCGAGAGACTTTTCAGGAAGAAGTTTCTATCCAAAAGATACTATAATGACAGGGAAAAGAAGTTCTATGAGTTGAAGATGGGATCTATGACTTATGAGGAGTATACTAGCATATTCTTGGAGTTGTTGAGATATGTGCCTTATATTAAGGAGGAGAAAGAAAAGATTCAAATATTCATTAGTGGGTAGTTGATATCATTGAAAGACAAAATTGAGTTTGATGAGCCTAGATCATAGGAGGAAACCATAAAAAATTTGAAGAACTATTATGAGAAATCGAAGTGCAAGACTGAGTCTAAGTAGAATTTGAAATGTAATGAGAATAATAAAGGAAAATGGGCTAAGAAGAGAGGAAAACCTTAGGATACAAATGAGAAGGAGTATACAACACCATACAATAAATTCAATGCAACTAACAGAGGATAGGGATTTTAGTATGAGGAGTAGAACAAGGGTGATGGATGGAAGCCCTTACAGTGCTGTAATTATGGTGAGAATCATCGCAGGAGAGCTCTCCCATAACATCAGGGTGGAAAACCACAAATTTAAAGTGATAAGGAGGCACAAATAGTTGGGAATGTTGGACAAAGTATTCCTCATATTTATGCAACATTGGATAATAGGAAGGTTAGTCATCGTGCATCTATTATCGATATGGAAGGTAAGATTTGTGATCAAGTTGTTTCTATTTTTATTTACATTAAATATAACTATAGTTATATTAGTCCTAACTTGGTGGATAAGAGTTGCTTTAATAAAGAAGTGCATGCAAAGTCTTGGTTAATGTACTTGGCTACAAGTACTAAGAAAAGAGTTAATCATTGGGTAAGAGCATGTGCATTTGAGCTAAATGGTATGCCTACATCAACACATCTGAATGTGCTTCTTTTGGGTTCATACAATATGCTTATGTGTATGGATTGGTTGTACCTTCACAAGACTAAGGTGGATTTTTATGAGAAGGTTATTGAGTGCTTGGATAATGATGGAGAGAAGAGAATCTTGTAGGGTAAGAAGAAGCCTACATCAATGAGAATGGCTACAATTATGTAGGAAAAACATAGTTGCAGGAAAGGGTTTGTATTGTTTGTAGTGCATGTTTCCATTGATAAAAGTAAAGATGTTGAGGATGAAAAATTCTTGAAGACGTATCTAGTTTTACAATAGTTTTAGGATGTATTTCCAGTAGATATTTCAGAGTTACCACTTCATAGGGAAGTGGATTTCTCTATTGAGTTGGTAACAAGAGCATCACCAGCATCAAAGGAACCTTACAGGATGAGCACTTAAGAGTTAGTGGAACTAAAGTTGCAGTTGAAGGAAATGCTTGACAAGGGATACATTAGTGTTATATCATCATTTAACACTCTTGTATACTTGATGCTCTTGTATGGCCTTGGGGAGCCCTTTCCCATGTAGACTTGATCCTTTATTAAAAAGAAATATTTCAAAATCCATATGCGATTTTACCCATTCAAAAAATAGTATAGACACAGGTTCTATAATAGCATACTCGCGTATACATTTTTAAATATGAAAAAAAAATATTATGCTATTTTTCTAGCAGAGTTTACAGGTTTTACTGAGAGCCCACCTATAGGAGCCCATAGCACAACTGAATTAACTAATTTTAGGTGGTATATATACACGCCTTGGGTAGGCCTAAAGGACATAAGAAAAGGGATATTGAAATTAGGTTGTGCATTGCTTACAGGTAGCCAAACAAGGTGACAATCAAGAATAGGTATCCGTTGGATCGATGACTTGTTTGTTTAGTTGGAGGGAGAAACAATATTCTCAATGATTGATTTGAGACCATGATATCATCAAGTACACACCAAAGAAAAGGACATCTAAAAGACTTATTTATGAACTAGATACACATTATGAATTGGTTGTCGTTCCTTTTTGTTTGTCTAATGCTCCAACTACTTTCATGTGTTTGATGAATAGCGTGTTGTGCCCTTATCTAGAAAATTTTGTGATAGTATTCATTGACGATATATTGATATATTCCAAGAATGAGGAAGAGCATGTCGGATACTTAATAGCAGTATTGAGATTGATAAGAGAGAATTAGTTGTGTGCCAAGCTTAGTAACTGTGGTTTATTTTAGACAAAAGTTCATTACTTGAGACAAGTTGTTTCCAAGGAAGGCATAACAGTGGATCTAGAAAAGATCAGAACTATCATGGAATGGGAAACTCCTAGAAATGTCGATGAGGTTAGATCATTCATGGGGTTATCATGTTACTACAATAGGTTCATTAGGAAATTCTCACAGATTTCCTATCCTATTACATCATTCCAGAGAAAAGGAAAGAAATTTGACCGGACAAGAGGAATGTGAAACTAGTTTTGAGTAGTTGAAGTAGTTACCTACAAATCCTCTAGTTCTAAAGATTGTAGATCTAGATAAAGGGTTTGTGGTGTGTACAAAAGCTTGCAAGTGAGGAATTCTTGGAGTCCTGACGCAAGAAGGATAGGTAGTATGTCATGAGTGAAGGAAATTGAATGAGCATGAGCATAACTATGTGACTCATGATTTTGAGTTGGCAACGATCATTCATATATTAAAGATGTGGAGACACTATCTTCTCAGCAGGACGTTCATTTTGATGAGTTATCATAGTGGGTCAAGGTACTTGTTTGAGCAACCTAATCTGAATTCTAGACAAGCTAGGTGGTTGGCCACACTCAGTGAGTTTGACTTTGAGACTAGGTATATGGAGGGTAAATAGAACAAGATTGCAAATTCTCTTAGAAGAAGAGTGCTGGTAAATCACATAGAAACTACAAGATCATATGGGACATATTTACAGGATCAAATCTTACATGCAGGACAACATGATGAAAAATATTAACAACTTAAGCACATATTACAACAACAAGGTACAAGTGATCAAGATGTGGATTATCATCTCTTGACATATGGTTTGGTGAGATTTAGGGACATGATCTATGTGTGAGACAATAATGAGCTCCACAAACTTATCTTGTGGGAATTTCATGTTAAGTCGTATTTAGGTCATCTAGGATATTAGAAAACACTAACAGCTATGAAGAATCTCTACTATTTCCTGAATCTAAAGAAACAGATAGCAGAGTTCACTACAAGGTGTTTGGATTGCCAACGGGTAAAATTAGAGTGTAAGCATCTAGGTGGTTTACTCCAACCGATTCTGATTCCTAAATGGAAACGGGAGGTCATTTCCATGGATTCTATTACAATTTTTTTGAGGACATCTACACAACATGATTCCATCATGGTTGTGGTTGAAAAGTTGACCAAGGTAGCTCACTTCATTCTAGTGAAGTCAACTAATTCAGCTAGTGAGGTACCACATGTGTTCATTAGGGAGATAGTGGGTTTGCATGGTATTCCTAAGAACATTGTGTTAGATAGAGATGCTAAGTTCACTTTCGAGTTTTGGAAAGAAAGTAAGAAAGCACAAAGGAACAAGTGGATCAAAAACTACAATTGGATTGCTTTGCAGGTAACAGGTTGCATTTGTGAACCATGTCAGATGTTGCTAGAGGTGAATACTCCACTCGCTGAAGAAACCAATATTCTCAGACTTTCCACTTTCTTCTTCGATTTCAATGAACATATGAATGTCAATTATGAAGTTTGGATTTTTTTTTTTTTAAACTATATTTTTTAGCAATATGAGCAAAAAAATATTTTCTTGCAATTGTCTTTGGATTGAAAGATATATTAAAAGAAGTTTCTCATGTACTTGAATCTGTCACATATGCAATATTTATAAAAAAAATACATGTAAATCATATAAGAGGCAGTATTGAGGGACAAAGTCCCCTAGGGTTTTGGTTCAACACCCTAGCAGAGCAGGGGTTATCTACAGTAAAAAATAAGCATTCCACATAGCCATGATACTTAAATAACCGAACTACGTGAAGAGAGGTGCACTTGGGGTTCCTTCATTCGGGTAGATCCAGCCAGGGTCAAAACCCTCTTGGAGTTCCTCTCGATCCTTGAACCTACAAAACAACCAATTCAAAGAAGCATAGCAATATATGGACAAAGTATCATATAGAAATCAACTTCATAACCTATTGAAAGATGGTTAATTATACATTGAAACAATTATTCATATGTAAACCATAACAATAACATCATATGCATAAAAAATATTGATTTCAGGAATAAGACAAATGTTTCTTTATTGTAGATAACTAAAACAAAGCAAGGAATGATATCACCTGAATCTTCCTCTTGCTGGCTCCTAGAGGAACCATCCTCCGGGTCCATCCAATCCCAAGTCTTCAAAAGGCTCCTTCCATGACTCACACAAGGATATTTTAACTAGTGAAATGACATCATAACTCAAGGAAACAAGGGTTTCCTATAGTGGGGGAAGTGATGGAAGCACAGGGATCTTCAGACTTGATCCAGGATAATCTCAGCAGAGTAATTATCTCTCTTCTCTCCTCTTTAAGGCCTTCCCATTAAAGCCTTTTTATACTTCTCCCAAAGTAGTTTTTTAGTTAGGATTTCATTGGGAACAGTTGGGCCATGGGCACTAATAGGTAATCAACAGGTAAAACCCATGATCTCCACTTGAAATTAAGGATATTTAATTTTTTTTTTAAGTTTTTTAAGACATATACGTGGGTTGGGTATACACAAACCTGCGTACACACATGTTTAGCTCAGGGAAATGTCACGTATAGGGAGTAAAACACTGTTTTTAAGTATTTGGATGAAGTCTAGAAGGAGAGGTTGCCCTAGGCCATAAATGCAGCATCACAAATATCAAGAGTGAGACTTGGAGCTATAATAGATGCCCCTAATATATGAGGTCAGAAGGGGTACATGATGGTCGAAATGTATTTAGTACATGGAAAGGAAACCTGTCAAAAACTGAGAAGGACTTCACCAAATTTCAGTCTGCTGAGCCACAAAAGGAGATCAGAAAGAAACACTGTTTGATGCGGGCATACCCATGCTCAGAAAAAGTAAAACATGTTCGCATATCAAGTACAAGCGGATCCACTAAGTATACAAGTATAGAATACTGGAAATACATAATGGATCATCTGATCACGATTGAACATGTACATGTCTGAATATCACATATAAGAATGTCAATGATGTTGAAAGATGAAGCTGATGACTGATATCAAAGACTGATCCCAAAAGTACCAAATGAACAAGATGGAATAAGATGGTACTACACTACAAACTCAGGTACCAGCATATAAAATGTCGCCATGAATGACTACAACATATAAGGTGGAATGGTATCAACTAGCAGCAAGAGGAGTAACTGTCAAGTGAACCAATGAATGCTGATGCAACCCGAGGTATTCACCGACCACCATGGTACATTTCTACACAATGGGAATGAATGAGCTGAAGTCGACCATGTGAGAAATCGTTTGATTATCAGTCATTGATCTATACTGTTAACAAATGCGAGACTACTCACCAATACTGATAATGAGAGTCAAGGTACCCAGTACAATCTAACAAGTGTGAATAAATGATATGAAGTCGAACACCTGGAAGAATCTATTGATTAGGAGACAATGATGGTTTCCCACTGTTAATAGCGAAGGATCTGCCACTGATGATTGTAAACCCCAAGGTACTGCCAAATGGACTCTAGACCTTTTCCCCAGAGCAATGAGTCATAGTCGATGGGGAAAGATCTACTAAAAGGAAGGCATTAAGGCATCCTTCATCAATCTAGTGCAAGTGTAACTCGTAGGCCAAATGTGGAAGGAATCAGACAAAAAAAGATGTAATAACCCAACCGAAGCATGCTTTCGATGTACACAAGATCTAGCAAGTGCACAATAGAAACCCTCTGAACCAACCAATAATGAAAGCTGACATAGAGGTGAGGTATCCACCAATAGGGTCAAATGGAAACCAAGGTACTGCATGAATCCCAATGTGTGATAATGTAAGTTGATGTCGAACACAAGGGAAACCACTTAGTCAAAGATCCATGATAATGATCGATGCTGAGAACAAGGTGACCTATCAATAATGAAAATAGGCTAGGGTGCGGCTCTAGGCCTGTCCTCAGATCAAGATGTCGTCGTTGATAAGGACAAGACCCGCCAGCAAGAAATCAATGGAGACCTTCTCAAACTGGCATGAGTAAAGGAGCAATATAACTGATGTGATGACAGACAAGACACTGACAACTAGGGATGGCCAACTGAAAAATGAGTCAAGAGACACCGCAGAGAGGCCGATTCAGGCTTACTCCCCTTGAACAAAAGCATGACTCAAATGATGACTTTGTGGTAGCATATGATAACTTTGTATAAGCTCATCATGTAGGAGGCACGAACAAAATCTCCATATGATTGGAAGAGATAACCAATCAGAGAAGAACTGACTCAATAAAAAGGTTAAGGTGTACCTAAGTCAAACTAAATCCTACCCAAATGGAGGAGAGACTTTCTTTTGAGTGCTTTGTTCAAGGGCGATATGAATGACTTTAGCTGCCAACAATAAATGGAAATGTTGTCCCGTTCCCGCTCTTTTTGGAATATATAATTTTTTTTGTCTTTTTCTTTAATCTGGAAAAAGAATAAAAGAATGCTATAGTATAGTGGAAAGAACGAGTGTCAGTGAAACAGATGATCTAGTTCCTAGGATGGGAACATTCCTATGTTGAATGCAGGGAGGAAAAATTGGTCAAAGACACTCAAAGGGATGTTCCCTCTATGGGTCTAAAGGTGTGTCAAGTTGCATAATCTAAGGGATTGCAAGTTTGACTTTTGTAGGAGACATGGTCAAAAAGTGGCTTAAACATGAGTCCAAGTGAAGCCGGCTCTAGGCCAAAAGGTGCAATGGTCAAAATGTAATGCAGTAGTACAACTCAACACAAAGGAGCCTCTGGGGTATAAGGCCAGAATGAAGTGAAGAAGCAAAGAGGAATGAGTCTTCAATGCATACGTCATGGCGGGACTATAGAGGACTCCCAAGCCTACTCAATGAAGCAGCATGGGCAACCAATGTCAGTGAGGTGCTAACTACAATGCCCATGAAAAGGATGTCTCTACCATTGTGTCATGATTTTAAAAAATCAGTGAGTGAAGATGGTTTACTAACCATAACACGATGGGATCGACCCTATGGCAAGTGTATCGACAAATGGAGGCTAGTATGAAAAATTCAATGGAAAAATGGCTTCCTTAACCTATATGCCAGTGAGAAAACGATATCTACCATGATGGGTCAACAGTCATGGAACCGACTCGAAACTATAGAAAAAGCATCCAAAATGTCCTAAAAAACAATCCATTCTTGACACTCCAAGCTCCCAAGTTAAAAGATACATGAGATAAAACAAAATCAAGTTTTGAAAAAATTTGACATTTTCAAAGCTTATAAAATAGTTTTTTGACTCACCATTGTTACTATTTGAGTTGAGAGCACAAGGAGTGGAGAAAAAGAAGCAAGCTTGCCTTTTGTCGAATCTGACCATTCAAATCTTCCCAAAATCACCAGGTAACCCCCAAACTTGTCTTGCATCAATTTTTGATTGTTTTTAAGAATTTTAATTAAAGTTTAACCGTTGAATGTATGTCAAAAATTTTGTTGTCGCTTACACGCGGGTTGGCTATATGCAACTTGGGTATACGCAGGCCCTAGACGCGACTGTGTATAAAATAGAGTCGCGTATATGCGATTTTGATTTCAAAACAAAAAACTAACAGTCCAAACTTGTTTTTTTCTTAGGATGACAATCACCTAGAGGGAAAGGGAGCATGCCACTATTGATGATGATGTTATGAATGATCAATAGGTCTTGCATGACTTAAGAGGATGCAGTTTGCTAAATTTTTTTAAAATGCCAAATATGAAGGCAAATACCCGCTTGATTGAGATGCTCATTCACTACTGGAGTATTGAGGATGATTCATTCATGATTGATCAGATGCACTGAGGATAGAGATTGAGGATGTATACTTTATCATTGGCCTTTCCCGAAGGGGAGAGGTAGTACATTCTACGGGCTGATCACGTGGTAGCCTTTCTATTGAGGATTATGTGCATATATACTGCCCGGGCCATCCAAAGAAGACTGGAAGCCAAATTCCAATCAAGCACGTAGAGAGTTTGTCATTTAGGATCATCCTGTTCACTATAGCCAGAGTGAATGGATCAGCGTCCTTACACTAGGCTTCACAGCTTGCCATGAGCTTGGCCGTAAATTCTCTCACCATAGTATTTGATTGGTGTACACCCCTTCTCACCAATTTGAATAGCCATCTATTATCTATCAAAAAGGGCCAGACCAAAAAATTTGGGTATGGGACCATTCTATGCTCCTTTTTCGAGAAGGTCCTAGTGCTAAGCCCTAGAGTACCATTTCCAATCAGCAGCCTGTGAGATCCATGGATGGGCAGGTGGGACGATTTGATGAAACGTCTAGGAGGTGGGGACGTACTGCGGACAACTTTTGACAATGATTTCTTCTCCTGGTGGAAGCAGCAAATCATCGCAGTGGATTATTACCCCTATGCTGGCTTGGACTTCTGGGGAGATCTTGATCTGGTGTTACCACCAGGCAAGGCATGGGGAGATATAGGTAACAAATATTTTATTGATTTGATGTTTTTTATGATTTTTATGATTTTTCAAATATGAAAATGAACTTAAAAAATATTTTTTATGGGATTCAAATGACTAATGTAATGATCATATTCCAGATATTTGGCCAGTATGACTAGATGGTTTCCCACGGCATGGATGTCGCGACCGAGATACCGAGGAGGCGGCTACCGATATAGAGCGGGTCCTATACACAGTACAGCGGAACTTGGTGAGATTGACTCACCGAGTACCGATGGTGGCGGTAGAGGATCTCCCCGAGGAGATGCAGTGTCACGTGGTTGGAATGCCACGGGATTGGGTTCGGACTCTTAGGCGTGTGGCTAATGCTATGGTCACATACTTGGCCGCTCATCCTAAGCCGGGTCATAGATAGTCTGGACATGATTATGGGAATTTTACTCCCAATTTTTGTATATTATTTTGGACACACTTATGTACACACGGGTGATATATATATTATATATATATATATATATATATATATATATATATAATATATATATATATATATATATATATATATATATATATATATATCTATATAGATATATAGTTCCAACTTTTTGATGTTTGATTTTATTGTGATGAATGAATGATGTACCAATCTAAAGCTTGATTAGCAATATAATCTGCTAACCAATTATGAGATCTTGGAATGTGAAAATAACTAATGTAAGTAAATGATCTTTGCAACAACATCACTCTTAAATATTGGTGATATAAACATGGATCCCTAACCCAATAAATGTTATTTAATTGAGACACTATCAGCTGTGAATCAAGATACACTACTAACAAATCAATTCCACAAGAAATAGCTTCATATAGTAGATTAATAATGGTAGTATACTTAGCCATATTATTTGATGTAGGACCAATGCATACGCCCCTTGACACCATCAACTGACCAGTTGGATAGTAGATCACCCAAGCTGCGGAAGCGAGGTTTCAAGTGTGCCGACTAGCACCATCGACGAATCCAAAATAGACCAAGTCATCCATCAACCCCTGCCAAAGCAGACAAAAAAATGTCGATATCATGAAAACTCCCGATAAGATATGTACAAAAATACAAAATGTACAAAGAAGCCATTGCCTAGTTGCTACCTAAGCAAAGTACTTCTTAAGGTAGAGCCCATTTCGAGGCTCCGCCAACTTGTTCCATTCAAAATAGACTAATTCATAAGCCCCTTTTTTCTGAAACTCATTTCACTATAAAAGGACCATACCACATAGACTTGAATTTTCCTACCCCCAAGGCGTCTTTATCTTGGTCATAGACCAAGACAAGGTCGCCTTCAGAAAAGACTCAAGGACAGACAGTTCTATCATACTAAGTTTTAACCCTTTTCTTATGAGCCTCATTGATTGTGGTGACATCTCGACACTGCTCACCGAGAAGATCAGAATGAAGGAGGTGCTCTTTGAGACTAGAGGTCTCTGGAAGGAGCTCAACAACTAGCTTAAGAGATGGAATTTCGTATTCAACTGGAAAGATAGATTCTAGCCCATAAACTAACTGAAAAGGTGTAAAACTAGTAGCAGTCTTTATCGAAGTTCGGCACGCCTAGAGAGCCGGATACAACATGAGATGCCAATTGGAGCGATTTTATCAATTGTCCTTTGTAGGATCATCTTGAGGGACTTATTCATGGCTTCTACTTGGCCATTGGCCTGAGGATAATATGGAGATGGATGCTCCTGCCAGAAGCCCAATTTAAGAGCCAATTTGGACATCAGTTGATTTTGGAAATGATTGCCATGATTAGTGACAATTTCCCTCGAGATACTGAACCGTGAAATAATCTGATTGAAGATGAACAATGCCATTGTTTCACTATCATTTTTATAAGTGGGCATGGCTTCAACCCACTTCGTAAAGTAGTCTACGACCACAATAATGTACTTGTGATTCACTGCTGAAGGCAGATTACAAGTAGTAAAATCAATACCCCACTTTGTAAAAGGACTGACAGTGACAATAGGGAAAACAAGAGCTAGATGCACATGCATATTCTGAGTATAGACTTGACAAGAGTGGAAACATTTGACCGCTTTAATACAACCTTTGAAAAGCGAAGGCCAAAAGTAGCCGACACGCAAGATTTTCTGGGCTGTAGCAAGCCCTGAAAGATGACCACCACAAGCTCCACTGTGGCAATCATTAAGCACAAACTCTACTTCCTCTAAGGTTAAACAATGCCTAAAGGATCGAATCAACCCCTCGGTGATATAATGTATCACCAATGATCACATAGTTCTTAGCCAGGTGACGTAACTTTCGACGTTCATCCTTGGAGGCAGTAGGAGGAAACTTCGAAGTCTGGAGATAGATTATGATATCTCCATACCAAGGATCTTGTGAAGAGATGAGGAACATATGTTCATCGAGAAAACTTTCCTCATAAACAATATGCTCTACACAAGGTATTTTGGAAATTAATTCTGTGAAAACCAATCAAGAACTCGAGATCGAATTCTTGTAAAATAACAATTCATCGATTGCATTTGCCTCCAATCGCTCACCTACTGAGGAGAAATTGGAAAGGATTGACTGCCACTAAGACAAATGTTTTGTGTAGCAGAATATAATGGCGAAGCCACTAGACAACATGGACAACTGCCAAGGCTAATGTCTCAATCGGAGAATAGCATAGTTCAGGGCCTACCAAGCCTTGAATCAAGTAGTAAATGAAATGCTCTGTAACAGCATCATCTTCCTGAACCAGAACCATACCTATGGTTGATTCTGCAACTGCAAGATACAAAAGGAAATCTCTACCATAATCCGATGGAATCAAAAGTGGGGCAAAGATCAACGCCTACTTCAAGGCATCAAAATATCATTGCGCGAAGTCGTCCCATAGAAATGGAACTCCTTTCCTGAGAAAATGCATAAACCCTTTAGTTATCTTGGCATAGTTCGCTGTAAACGATCTTAAGAAATTTGCCTTCCCCTGAAGACTTTGAAGTTGTTAGATGGAAGACGGGGGAGGCAACTGAACTATTGCCTCCATCTTGAAGGGATCAACTCGAATCCCTTTAGTTGACATAATGAACCCTAATAACCAACCAGATGTAACTGCGAAAATGCATTTATTTGGATTCAACCAGATCTTGTAAAAATGACATCATTCGAAAACCAATCCAGGGTGACCAGGATGATCGATTCTCTTTTGAGAACAAGCAACTAAATCATCTAAGCATGCTTCGATGACATGCTTGATGTTGTGGAAAGCATATGACATGGCCTACTGAAAGGTTGCTCCAACATTTTTAAGACCAAAAGGCATCTTTTTGTACGCAAAGGTACCCCAGGGACATATGAAAGTTGTCTTATGTTGGTCTTATGGGCAGATAGATATTTGATTATAACCAGAGAATCCATCCATGAAGGAAAAAATTTCTTTACCCGCACATTCATCAATTATCTGATCAATAAATTGTGTGGGGTAATTATCTTTCAGACAAGATTTGTTCAAATCCCTAAAGTCAATGCATACACAGATTGTTCCTTGTTTTTTATCAACCGAGACTGGATTAGAAACCCAATCTGTTAGGGGAATGGGGTATATGAAACCTACCTTGAGCAGATTTTCTACTTCAGCTTTAGTAGTTGCTGCTTTCCTAGGATTGACTGAAGCTTCTGACGAATCGTCTTAGTGTTTTCATACATCTTGATATCATGTTGAACAATGGATGGATGAATACCAGGAATTTCTTCATAAGACCAAGCAAATACGTCTCGAAACTCTTTAAATAGGTTGGTGTAAATTTGAATCTTTTCAGAGGAACACTTGGCTTTGATGAAGACATTTTCTATCACATTAGGGTTCCTAGAGATGTTTATCAGTACAGTTTTTGAAATGACTGACATGTTACCTTTGCCACGAATGTATGCTGGAGCCAAAGGATTTGAAACTGTATAAACATCGCTAGTATGCAAATTGGAAAACCTGGAATCAACTTCTCGCAATGGGGGAAGAAAATATGAATGATGGTGTAAGCCTTCCCAAGGTCGATCTACACCCATCATTGCTTCTAAGATTACTTCCTCAGATGGTAAAACTGTATCTAAGCAATCCATAGTAGAAGTAGAGTCAAAGGTCCAAGCTGGGGCCACATCACCATCTAACTCTTCCTATGAAAAAGGAATAGGATGGTCATCTGTAGAGTTAATGATAGACTGATATCTAAGCTCTGCTGCAGACACGGGGGATGCCATTCCACCCACTAGTCCTTCATCTAATGTGGTAGTAGGTGAAGGCAAGGTCCAAGGGTCTGAAAAATAATGAGTCCATAAGAACTCTTCTCGTGAAGACTCTTTGGAGGATGAAATGACATTGATTGTAGCTATAGGAGCAGGAAAATCAAATGTACCCATCAATGAAGAATACATCCCAACTCCTAGATTCTCGATAGGTTGACGAGGGTTATCCACCGACAGAATAGTAGAATCCAATTTTTCTCGAGCATCAACTGGAGAATAATCCAATTGATCAACCTTAATGATTTTCCCCTCATGAGGAAAACAAAGGACTCAAAATAGAGTCGAAACGACAACATCCATTTCATAAATCCAATTTTGTCCTAAGAGGAGATTGTAATCTAGGTTGGCATCAACGATTTTTACTTCGATGTTAATGACCTTCCCTCCAAAGCATATAGGAAAGGCTGGGATAATCCCGTGTGGCCGATGAGAATGACCATCAAATGCTATCAAGAGTGTAGGTGAAGGAACAGCCGAAGGTGATCCAATGGCCTTCCAACATGACATCGACATGACGCACATGGAAGCTCCCTCATCAATAACATTTTGAAAAATGTTAGTTTTCCAGTAAGTAGACTTTATTTGAAAATCCATATGATGAGGGAGTCTCTTTTTGACATTGAGCATGTCAAAAATGAGCACTAAGGAATTGTTTGGATCAACTGACCCTATTGTTGAAAGCAAAGCACTTCGTTGAGTTGGACACGACTGGAGTACTTCTAAAGCAGACATAGCGCATGGACTTTGAGCCATATCCTAAAAAAGGGAGCAATTCTGGGCTACCCTAGTGTTAGGGTTGATAGCCGCGTGTTTGGCAAAACCTTTTGGTATCTAAGGTATAGACTCGATAGAGGGTCGCTCAATATGAAGTGGATCCATAGTTATGGGAACAGATTTATCCTTGGATGTTTCAACTTCACCATAATCACGTGACCGTGTGGCCACATTGACGTGAGAACTCATCATGAAAACATTTGAGGAATGGTCCCCCTCCTGGTTTCCCCCTGTAGAGGTTCCAGGATTTGAATTCGCACCTGCAAGCAACTGCTGCCCTTGGGGGAAAGAGTTAGTTAAGACAGCCTGGGAGCTAGAAGACCCTTGTTGCACTAACAAGTGTTGATCATCTTGAATTTTTGGGTAGAGATGAGTCAAGTTGTCCCCTCTACATATCTTGCAACAAAACTTAACTTTCTTCTTAGACTCTTTTCCACCCTCACCAACATTATTGCCGAGCCTATTCTCATTACCCTTCCCATCTTGATTCTTCTTTTTACCTTGTCCCTTCTTCTTCCCATCAGAATTTTGATTTCCTTTGGGCCTGGAAGCTTGAATGGGGTTTAGGGAAGAAGGTTGAGAAGGTGGAGTAGTGGACGATGCAGCCTGATTGGAAGAAGCAGTTTGTATAGATAATTGCTGCAATTGGCTCAGAAGGTTCACGACATTCGCATCAATCGATCCAACAATACTGTCAACATGGGGACCTGGCTTGGATTTGACTATATCAACCTTAGTCCTAGGAGCATCAGGCAAGATTTTCTGAAGAATCCCAAACTGAGAATAAATCAGTTCTAACTACTAGGCCCAAAAAATAGCTTACTCTTCAGAGTAGACTCCAGACAGAGAGACATCCTTGGACATCTCAGGTTGTAGCAATTTCAAAAACCATTTGAGATGGTATTCAGGAGGAATTTCAGATTTAATGAGCCTCTTTCTTCGTCTCCATTCCTAAATATGATAAAAAATGTGAGTTGATGTATCCTGATGGAAATTGGCTAGAAGTTTAGTTCCGACATCATAACGGATGGGAAACTGGAAATGGTTTAAGAAGATGTTAGCCAAATCGGCGAAAGATGTAAAGATGCCCCTTGGCAACTATATATACCACTTAGCCGCATTGCCAGTTAAGGTGCATTGAAAAAGTCTCAACCTAATCGAGTCATCGATGAGGGAGTTTGATGAACACCATAAATGGAATGTGGTTTCATGGTCACCTAGGTCTTCACCGCCCTTCCCCTCAAACTTTGGAATATTCGATGGGAGTTTGGTTGGGACTAGAGGCCAGGCTGAATTGTGTCTGATTGGATAATTTGTCAATTTTGTGAGATCTGGCAAATTCAACATTGCCAGAAAAGGAAGCCTTGGAGGACCTTGGGGATTCCACCCAGATTGGGCGGAGTTCCCAAAGTTTTGAAAAGATTGGATTGTATTTTGAAAGGCACCAGGTTGCCTGAAGTAACTAGTAGAACCCACTGAACCAAAAGGTGATCCTTGTGGTCCAGCAAAATTCATAGTTTGACCAACTCCAGTCGAAAAACCTCCTAAACCAGCGATGTTCCCTCCTAAAGAATTATAAGGAGTCGATAACTCCTGATAAGGATTCCAAGTGGTAGCTAAGGGAGGAATACTTCGAAATGAACTAACTGTGGAGTATGGCCTATTCCCTTGATGGCCGAAAAATGGATTCCCAGTTCCTATGCCACTAATTGCAGGGTTAGTCTAAACTTGAAAGGGATTACTGTCTTGACCTGTAGAAGAGAAAGGCATAGACCCTATCGTCAGGTTGGAATGTGGTATATGACCACTTCCAAAAGGAAAACCCTGAAATGAAGCTAATCCACTCATCATGGATGTGGAGGCACTAAACGAAACTAATAGAATACCCTGAGAATGGGTGCCAAATAGGAAAAATCTAGAACTAGATGCATTGGCTTGGGAATTTCCACTCGTAGATGGAATGGAGCTATACCCAACTAAGGAGGTGCTAGCAATAGACCCAAATAAGGATGCAGAGGGGATATAAATAGTTCCTCCCCCTTGTACTAATGTTGGAGTCTTCATGGTTGTAGCACTCGTGGTAGATTCCATGCTTCCAACTGTGGTCATCGAAGGTAAGTGCGTGAAATAACCTGGACTTAACGACTTATGCGTTGGAGTCCCAACGTATAATAATACGTCTGGATGATCAAAAGGTAGAGGAGAATTCAGAGCTGCTAACGACTCTAAGAGTTCTTCTACCTCAATGTTATCTTCCGACTGGAAGAGAACTCAAGAAAGAACTAGGGTGTTCCTCTCTAGCTCTGCGGAAGTACCAGGCCTATCCTGAACACTGATGCCCCTGAGCAGAGGATCAATCTCCAATGCGTCAGCTGCCATGGGGTGAAAACCACTGGCAATATTGCCTCTACGCCTTCTAGGAGAAGGCTCTGAACTTGGTGGTGAAAGACCACCAAGTCTTCGAGACCGTTTAGGTGATCTGTCAACCACTTTCAATTTTTATTAAGATCTAATTAAAGACTCAGGAAAAATGAAAGCTAGGCCAACTAGGAGCATAGAGCATGCACTAAAAATGTCCCTAAAGAAATCAATGAGTTAAACAACTTTCAAATATTTCTGCTCTGGGTGATGAGGACCGGACACCAAAATTAAAGAAAGTGAAGTAGGGGCCTTTCGAAGATAGTTTGGGATAATGATGGCCTAGGCCTACAAGTGAAGGTATTAGAGGAAGTTATGTTGACCTCCAAACAATAGCCTGTGCCAGTGCATGCCCCTGAGCTTCGCAAGGGTGCTCTCTAGAAGTACTGCTGAGAGTGATACAACGTTGACCTCAGGTGCCATGGGATTCCCCTCTGTAGCCACCTGTGTAGATCCCTAGGATAAGCAACTAAGGTTACCAACTCGTGTTAGAATCTAGGTGGAACAGTCTTGAGGTAAGATCCAACAAGTAGGAGAGGGGGCATCTCTCTTCCTTATCTTCAAAAACCTTTGTGCTTAATTCCTAGATCCAGAGCCTTCCTGGTATCCATAATGCTATTGGAATTGCACTCGTTCTTCAGACTTCTATGTTTGACAGTTTAAGTGGCCTTGGATATTTTTCTCTCCACTTGCATAATCCAAGGCCCTAAATATCCTAAAACTTGTTGGTGTGTCTAAATTGACAATATAAAAAAGTTCTAGTATATTTTATTTAGCACTTGTTTTTAAATGGGTTGTTCTTAAGTCAAGGGATAAATAGAAGTGAAACTGGTGGTGTTTGTTGATGCAAAAGAAATTAATAAAAATCAAACTATATGCAAATGCACTTGTTTCATTCTTCGATGAAAAGAATTTCTACCAGGTTCTAAGGAAGTTCTAATAAAGCAATAAATTTCTCTTTTCTTTTCTTTCAACAAGCTTCACACTCACAAAAAATAACAAAAACTATTGGATGCCCTAAAAGATGCATAAACTACCTTAATGCAATGAGTATATGCTAATGCAAAAACTTAAGATTACTCTAAAACAAAGGATGGAAGCAATTTGTTTATTGCCTATAATTAGCCACCTTAGATGTTTAGATAGAATATAAGTTCCTAATGCTCTTTTTCGTCCAAATACTAAAAGAAAATCCTAAGACAAACAAAATGCACTCTCACTCGCAAAAAGAAACCAAATCCAAACAAGGCAAAAAGAAAGCAAAAACCAATTTTTTAAGAAGTTTTCGTTTTCACAAAAGAAAAGCACAACTTTTCAAAAGTGCTCCAAATACTATTGAAGATTTTAAGACCAAAAAATAGGAAACAAAACACTTCGCAAGTTATCAACTCAATATGGGCGAAAACTCAACAAAATAGGTGTTTCAAGATGCCCTGAACGACCAAAAAGAAACAAAAAGAGCTTGGTGACAATGATCAAAAGACCAAGAAAGACAACTTTCAAAATTGTCAATCAACAACTTTCAAAAAGCGAGAAAAGAAAATGGCCACAAGTTGCAGTTTTGACACAAAGCAAGAAGATCATGAAGATAAAGTTTGTCACAAAGGTTGAAACCAATCATTTTTCTCTAGAAGACCAGAACAACCAAGATTCTCAAAAAGAAATCTCGTGTGCTCAAACACAAATGATGACACTTGCAACAAAACAAAACAAGACCAAAACTTTCCACAACAAGGGAGAGTTCGAAACCGTGAACTTGCTACAAAACCAAAGACTCACAACAAAAATAGACTACTTAGGAAATACTCAGATTAGCAAACAAATATTCTGAAATAGAAAGAATTGAAAAAATCTTGGAAAATTAGGGTATACGTGACTGTGTCAATACACAGTTGCGTGTATACATGATTTAGCACAAAGAAACCTGCGTATACGTGGGCTCATATGGGGAAACTTGTGTACCTATGCTACTGTAGCATGAGAAAACTACGTATATAACAGTTCAAAAGAAAAAACCAAAAAATAAGTTTGAAGAAACTACTCAGACTTAAAGTTTGAGTTCCTATAAGAATAGACAAATTAGTTATAGCAAGAAAACCAATGGCTGAGCCCTGATTGGCTTAAATTAACCCAAACTAGGAACAACAATACTGTTGTCCCTAGTGGAGTCACCAATTCTGTTGAGGGGCAAAGTCCCATAGGGTTTTGGGTCAACACCCTAGAAGATTGGGGGTTATCTACAGTAAAAAACAAGCATTCCACACAGTCATGACACTTAAATAAGCAAACTACGCGAAGAGAGGTGCACATGGGGGTCCTTCGTTTGGGTAGATCCAGCTAAGGTACAAACCCTCTTGGATTTCCTCTCAATCCTTGAACCTGCAAAATTGTCAATTCAAAGAAGCATAGAAATATGTGGACAAAGTATCATATAGAAATCAACTTCATAACCTATTGAAAGATGGTTAATTATACATTGAAATAATTATTCATATGTAAACCATAACAATACCATCATATGCATAAAGAAAATTGATTTCAGGAACAAGACAAATGTTTCTTTATTGCAGATAACTAAAACAAAGCAAGGAATGATATCACCTGAATCTTCCTCTTGCTGGCTCCAAGCGGAACTGTCCTCCATTTCCGTCCAATCCCAAGTCTTCAAAAGGATCCTTCCATGACCCACACAACAATATCTCAACTAGTGAAATGACATCATAACTCAAGCAAACAAGGGTTTCCTGTAGTGGGGGAAGTTCTGGAAGCACAGGGATCTTTAGAAGGGATCAGGGATAATCCCAGCAGAGTAATTCTCTCTCTTCTTTCCTCTTTAAGGCCATCCCATTGAAGCCTTTTTATACTTCTCCCAAAGTAGTTTTTTAGTTGGGAATTCATTGGGAACAGTTGGGCCACGGGCACTAATACGTAATCAACAGGTAAAACCCATGATCTCCGCCCAAAATTAAGGATATTTAATTTTTTAAAGTGTTTTAAGACATATACACAGGTTGGGCATACACACACCCGCGTACACACACGTTTAGCTCAGGGCAATGTTGCGTACATAGAGTAAAACACTGTTTTTTAAGTATTTGGACCAAGTCTAGAAGGAGGGGTTGCCTTAGGCCATAAATGCAACATCACAAATATCAAGAGTGAGATTTGGAGCCATAACAGGTAGACAATAACTTTCTATCATTGAAACATTCAAATAAATCTAATCTTACTATTGCCTAGTCTTGATTGACATTCTTGTCTTTGATTTCTATTACATATTGCATTCTTGTATGTGTCGCTGAAACTATAATGGCACCAATTGTGCCAAATGGACACAGATCTTGACTACGAGACAAATTTGTAATCATCATATTTGAGACAAGTTGGTACTCTCTAGAAACAGGACAAATGTTTTCTACAATGCTAGAGATATTTAATCAAATAGTTTACTCACAATCACCACTATCATATCCATGCTTTGGAATTATTTCAAAATTTCTAATAGAAACACCAACATTTACAATAAGTTCTTCCTCATGTTGTTCGATAAAAAATGTTGGCACAAGCAATTCTATTGTTATTTCTTCCTTCTTATCTATTAAATTTGCACAAAGTATTGGTCTAGTCTTATTTGCTTTGTCCAAAAAAGTTTGATATGTAACTAACATAACACAATGGAAAATGTTTTTTGTTATGTTGTTACTAATATATTAGATTTTTTGAAAATAGAAACAATAGATGCTAAAAATAGAAGTGCTAAAAATAGCACTGCTATAAATAGCAGTTTGGGTACCAGTGTTAGATTGAGCAACAGAGAATGAAAAATGGAAGTGCTAAAAATAGCATTCTATTTTTCGCAATTCGGGATGGATTCCTAATTTTAGTCAGTCCCTGGACTAAAATAGGAAGTAAAATTCGAATTTGAACTTAACAACTGTTTGAAAATAAATTAATTAATTCACCATGAGTTAATTAGTTGTTAAAAATCAAACATGAAGTCTATGCGAGGACATGCAACAGTTTCTCTATTAATTGAGGAATTTATCCTTCAGTCAAAGAGATAAGGAATGAGTTGTAATATTGAGTTGTAATTAGTTGGCTTAGTTAATTGAGTCAAGTCCAGTTATAATTGATCTAAACAATTTGTTTAAATTAAGTAAGTTAAGGTAGTTAATGCATGCTTGCATATAACTGCTGCACTTCAGATAATTGAAGATTCTCTCATGAATAACTCATGCATGTCAGTTTAGAAAGAGACCCAGTTGAGATCAAAGAAGGGATAGTGTACTATCAATTGGATGAATTCTTTTTTCTATAAAGGAAGCTCATCCATGGAGAAGGACTTATCTCCTTCAAGATTGCGCAGTTGGATCAGAGGTTAGTGAGTGTGTGAAGAGGCCAATTCACACATGTGGCTTCATTGGACCCCGAGGAAAACTACGTAAGGAAATAGGAGGCTTGGAGGGCTTAAGGAAGATATATTCTATGTCTATTCAGTCTGTGAGCTGTATTGTTTGATTGCAGAGAGAGAAGGATAGCTTTTGAGTTGATTCTTTTTGTAACTTAAACAAGATTTCCAGTTGTATGATAATACAGATTTGGGGTTTTAGGTAGTTTCTTTCCCCAGTGTTATATCTTTTGTGTTATGGTTGATTACTTCTCATTCTCAGTTATATATGTTCTTGGTTGACGATGCTCATATCTGTTTAAGCTTCCACAAAGTTTATGGTAGAAGTAGATCTAGTATTATGCTTTAGGACATTGCATATATTAATTGATCTATAGGTGAAAATTCTACAAGATTAACAATGGCATGGACTCAATTCTTTTGCCTATTCATGAGCATTGAATTGAAAATAATTCAAGAAAACAGAAATAAATTTGATATACAATTAGCTAAACTTCGACAAACTACCTTTCTGTCTCTATTTCTTGCTTGTTCTCTTCTCCTTTCATTGTGTCATGCGATATCAAATTTTGTAATTGTGCTCATTGACATCTCTACTTCTTCATCCATGTCTATCATCACATCATTGACAATATCTTTATTTGAGACCTATTCAAGATACGATATTTTATTCCTATTCACAACTACTGCACTCAAATCACTTCTTAAAAGGACATTATAATTGATACTAAGTAATAATTGGGATATGAAGATAGAACTAGATATCACAAAGTCATTGCTAATGTATATTTTAATATCAGGTTCATAGTTACTATATAAAATCTAATTTCTATGCATATAGGTAAAATATTAAATAGATTTTAGTTTAAACAAATTCTAATTTATAGTTCCTTGTTACATATATTAAATTGAAAAATGAAAAAATGTACAAATGCATACATATTTTATAGAAATATTAAAAGTGCCTTTTTCCTTGTAGTTGTTCTCCTAGATCCATATCTCTATGTTACATGTTTCTTGAAAAATGAAAAAGCATTGTTTTTAGTTAGGGTTTATAAAAAATATAAAGAGAGTTGTATAATGTAATAATCAAATGACAATAAATAGAACAAAACACACCTCTTAGTAAAGTTATCACTGTATTTAACTATATATGTTCTATTTTTGTTCATCTTCTCTACTCCAACGATATGAATTAGATCAAATATATAGAAATAAGAAAAAAAAAGGTTCTAAAATAATAGTATGAAAACAATTTAGACCTAACTGCTACAAGATGATAACATATATTGTATAAATGTTTTTATCACTCTCATATTATCCGCTTGTTGGGATATGGACCTCATTGCTACAAGGTTGTAACATATCTTTTATAAGCATTGTAAGCACTCACATGCATAAGGAAGGACACATTGCTTACCTGAAAAAAATATTATACATTTTGCACTTGTGTTTGAAATGATCTTGCAAGAAAAATCCCTCGCGTCATAAACTAATGGGATGACCACTGTACAAACCGAAGAACAAATATTTTTCTAACCAACTCCCCTAAAAAGTAATCTAACATGCATTGGAAACATGTATGCTAAAAACTACATGATAAATACCTATCTAATGCTCCTATGAACAACATAACTAGAACTAGTGGTTACAATTGTGTTGTAGTTGCTACAACGACCTCTTGGCATTATGAGACAAGTGTTGTCCTTGATGGAAAATCATCTCAGATGATAAATTATAGTGCAACAAAGTTCACGCACTCTCATGCAGAGAAAAGTTCCTTTCATGCAGAGAAAAGTTCACGCACTTTCATGCAGAGAAAAGTTCACGCACTTTCATGATAAATTATAGTGTAGCAAAGTTCATGGACTTTCATGCAGAGAAAAGTTCCTGTCATGCAGAGAAAAGTTCACGCACTTTCATGTAGAGAAAAGTTCCTTTCATGCAGAGAAAATTTCATGCACTTTCGTGCAGAGAAAAGTTCCTTTCATGCAAAGAAAAGTTCACGCACTTTCATGTAGAGAAAAGCACACGCACATGGGAAATTTTATGGTTGGTTCATGGTATTAGTCCGACAATTTTTGATCCTATGGTTTTGGCCCGTGGTATTGCATTCAAAAGAGTTGAACCTAAGTATTGGGTCCATGGTATTGTTTTGTTATGGTTTGGGACCATGGTATTGAGTAAGGCCTAAGACTATAAAAGGAGAAGAAGATCATTAGGCAAAGGCATGGAAGAAGACTTGAATATCTGATGTAGTATGAGATCCAGTATGCAGGATATGGGTTATGATGCATTGCTTGATTTGAGCTAAGGAGGGATCTCACCGGTTGATGGAGAACAAGATCTAAGGATAGATCAGGATCAAATGCTGCAAAGTCATGATTGAATATGTATAGATCTGTACACAGGTTGGCTTTGGTGAAAGCGCGTATATACGCAGTGATTCAGAAATTGATGATGCTAGTATTGATTGTTTTGTGCTTCAATGATATTGATGGGTCCAGTATGAAAACTGGATGATTATAGTGTTGTGCTTCAGATGTATCCAGTCTGAAAATGTATGAAACGTGGTACCTGGAGGAAGAAAGAGAAGGTTGTTGCCTTCTGTAGGTCGGCACCTACGTACTAGTACATCAGCTAGTACAAGAGCTAAGGTGTTGGTAGCTCCCTTCCAGTAGCAGCTGGAGAACGAGTAAAGGTTGGAGCATTTCAATAGGCCAGCATCTACGTACTAGTAAGTGGATCGGCTAGTACAAGAACTAAGGGGGGTTGTAGCTCCCTTCCAGGAGAGTCTAGAGAATGAGAGAAGGTTGTAGCCTTCTACAGGTAGAAGCCTGCGTACTGGTATAAGACTGCACCAGTACAGAACTATTGTAAAAAGAAGTTTCTTATTAAAAGAAGATGAGACGACTTGCAGCAGATGGTTTTCACCCACATTGGGTTTCCACCTTATATCATGGTGTTCATGTGTGCTTCTTGTGTGTGATGATCTGTTCTGTTTTACTACACCTGCTTACTATACATATGGTTAAAGAAGTTCTGATGCACTAACTAAAGATCAACATTTAATGGATTAATTGAATCATAAGTATTATGGATATACGCTAGTTGCATTAGACACAGTTGCGGGTTCCCTTAATTGAAGTAGCGCATATGTATCTAAGTATGGAAATGAAAAAGTTATATTGATTTGATAATACTGATTCACCCCCCCCCCCCCCCCCAGTATTATTTCCAACAATTGGTATCAGAGCAGGTCGTTTGGTAGAAGCTTGATCACTTGAAGGAGATCTGTGGAACTATGGGAAAGAAGCTTAAGAAGAAAGCACCTAAGAAGAAGAAGACATCTCAGAAGAACTATGACAGTGGGTGTATGGATTGGGGAATATGTGGAAGAAGCACATCAGGTTCAGAATCACTTTATAATGAATATGAACAAGATCTATCAGGTATGAATTTGTTATCCTCTGGTGATACATCTATTTATCCTCTTAAAGATGATGAAAGTGATAGCAAAACAACTGAATTTGCGCTTATGGGTGAACAAGAAAGATATCAAATAGAGGCAGAATTTAAAAAGGTTTACATATCAAAATTAGAGATCAACAAGATCTGTTGAACAAGAAGGAATGTCCTTCAAAGAAGAATCTACCAAACTAAAAGCTCAACTAGAGGAGGGAAATAAGGTAAGGAAGTTATTCAAGGAAAAATGTCAAAAGTTGCAGGATGAAGTGACATTATTAAGGAATGAAGTCAATGAAAGGAGAAAAATCATCAAGAAACTCAGAGATAGATCTAGTTATTATGAAAGGCTTGAAGCTACAATCCACTCGCTAAAGGAAGATCTTGAAGAATCAAAGAAGCAGAATAAAGGAATACTCCAAGCTATTGAAAAACAAGAGAACGAAGTTCTTGAATTAAGACATCAGTTGAAAGAAGGAAGGAAAGCCCAGGAAAACATAAAGAAGCAGTATCGTGAAAAGGAAGAGCATCTTCATATTGAGGTAAATATTCTAAATAATAAATTAGAAGAAAAGGATAAGCTCTTATGATTTCAAGACAATACTAAAATTTTGGATGATATTCTTAGTAGTCAAAGGTCTCCTGCTAGCAAAATTGGTCTTGGTTTTTATGAGTCTGAAGATGAATCTAGCTAACAAGGAAAGGCAAGGAACTCTAATGAGAAATTTGAAATGCTCAACAAAGAGATGAGAGGAAAACCTCATCAACATCCAAGGAAAGAAATACTTCAAAGAAAATCATTTACTCCTTCGATGAATAATGTTAAATGTTATGTATGTCATAATCTTGGACATGTTGCAGCCAGATGTAGAAGAAGAATGGTTCAAGATCATCACATAGAAAGATCATCACATTACTTTCAGGGATATTGCTTTTCTTGCAATATGTTTGGTCACAAAGCTGTTGATTGCTCCAGAAGGAATATGAAACATGTAAGGTGTTATGCATGTAACAAGCATGGACATATAGCAAAGGAATGCAGGAATAAAGTACAGGCACCATACCAAAAGGAGAAAACTTCATCACACTTGAAGATATGGAAGAAGAAGGAAGTATAGTTAGAAAGATTTGGCACAACACAATATACTCAGACACAGCAGAACACAGACATAACAGACTCAGGGGGATCTGAAAATATAAAATTGCAGTGTTCTAAATCTCATACGCAAGTTCCATAAATAGATGTCACGTATATACACGAGTTTGCCACTGCGCAGTCGCGTATATGTCAGTTTGAGGAAAAGCAGTAGGGATAGGGCTTAGGAAAAAGGGTCTGATAGGATGCAGTCCATTTTCTCTGTTTGAAAATGGTTACAATCTGTTGATGATGTGAGGAAATGTCTTGATACTTGTATGATGTTTAGAAGTGTTTTTGATCCTAACTTGATGATGATAATGCCTTGATACTTCCTGCTGATATATGCATGATCAGATCTGATAGTAAACAAGATGGCACAGGTTCAAGGGGAGCAGATAATCTTCTAATGCTGCATTGTTGGCATTATGGTTAGTAGTCCTTGGTGATGATGATTATATGGCTAAGTGATATATCTTGCTATGGTTATGAGTTGTCCATGACAAAATCTCATATGTTTCTTGGGGTTACATAGTTGATGTTCAGATTAGATTTGTGGTTGA
>APFE031245180.1:2332-12593 GCA_000404065.3 Pinus taeda | reverse complement strand
CCATACAATCCCTGCTTTGTTTTGAAAGCAGTCTTCCATGCATCTTGCTCTGCAACTCTGACCTGATGGTATCCACTGTGCAAATCCAGCTTGGTGAAATAAACAACTTCCTTCAATTGATCTAAAAGATCATCTATGAAAGGAAGGGGATAACGATTTTTGATTGTTATCTTATTCAGTGCTCAGTAATCAATGCACATTATCCACGAGCCATCTTTCTTTCTCACCAAAATGATTGCTGACCCACATGGTGATGTGCTAGGCCTGATGAACCCTTTCTCAAGAAACTCCTGCACCTGCTTCTTGATTTCAGCATTCTCTAAAGTAGACAACCTGTACATCCCAATGTTAGGCAAAGGAACATCTTGCTGCAAAATAATATCATGTACTATTCCCTTTTTGGGTGGCAGACCTTTAGGTTCCTGAAATAAGACATCATACTCTGAAACAATCTTTTCTGTATCAGTTTGCTGATCAACATTACAGCTCTCAAATATTTTGGTCTTATCAGGTGTCTTTTCCTTTACAACCATCAGTAAGAACTGTTTGCATGAATTTATTATTCTTTTCATCTGTCCTGAGTTTATGAGAGTATAATTATTCTTGAGCTTATAAGCTCTTACAAAGTATTCGATTCCATCTTTGACAAGTAGATACTTGTTCTCAGCTCTATAGAAAATAACCTTTCTATCATACAAGTAAGGACTTCCTAAAACAATTTCCACATATATCCAAAGGAAATTACATCTAACTCAACCTCATCTACAATGCTGACCCAAAAGAAAACTTGAGTTTGCACTATCTAGTCACTTGTAGTTGTGCTTTATCATTCAACCATCCTAATGGGTATGGTTTCTTATGACGTGTAGTTGTTAATCCCAATTTCTTTACAATTGCTTCAGAAATTATATTTACTTGTGAGCCACTATCAAACAAAGTATCAATCTTTTTATTTTTGGAAATAACTCGAATATGGAAAAGCTCATGTATTTTTCTCTCATGTTCTTCATCAATAATAGATTGAGTAGAATTACTAGTAGATGCTTTAGAATTCTTACCTTTTATACCTGTGGCTACATTGATTGTTTCATCTCCTGAGTCTGACCCCAAATCTCTCTGAATAGCTACAACAATCTTCTGCTTCTTGCCCTCGAACTTCTTAGGTCTCAGCTCTGGATGCAGAATCCAACAATGCTCATAATCATGCCCCTCCTTTTTTCAGTGAGTGCATGAAGCTTTGCTTTTATGTGCAGTGTTAGCCTTCCTTGCTTTTCACTTCTGCTTTCTTTTCTCCTTTCTCTTGCTTACAGTGGGTTGGGATGGTCCCCCAACTTCTGGATTTCCATTCTTTCCTCTAGCTTCTAGATGAGTAGCTTGTACAGATACCTCATCTATACTAGTGGGATTAAACATGAGGATGGCATGCCTCATGTAGCTGTGTAGACCACCAATGTACTTCAGAAGAGTCTCTAGTGAGTCTAATGAGATGCCCAATATCAATGCTCTCTTTCTGAACTATTGAGTATACCCTTGCACACTTTGCCCTTTCGACTGCCGAAGAGTTTGCCAACTCATCATGGCTTGTTGCATGTAGGCCAATGGATAGAACTGCTTTTTGATGGCAGCAACGAATTCAATCTAGATAGAGATGGTCTTACCATGCTTCTTCATATCAGCTTGGGTTCTGCCTTCCCACCAAACCAAGGCAGTGCCTCCTAGGCATAGGCTTGCCAGCTGAATCTTACTCTTGTCTGAGTCTATGTTTTGTACTCTGCAATACACATCAATTTGTCTAATCCAATTGTCCAACTGTTCAGCATTTAGCTCTCCATCATATATAGGAAAATCAAATTTGACATCCAGTTTACTCAAAGATGCTTTCTTATTATGCACAGGGCTACTAGGAGGTGTAGGAAAGCTTTCTTCTTTTCCCTTTCCTTTTGAGAGGTCATGGGAATGAGATTCATCTTCTTCTTTATCTTGTTTAAAGCCCGATGAATCTTCATCCTTATGCTTTCTAAAGTCCCTATACATTTCTTCTACCATAGACTTTATAGCTAGGGAAATTTCTATGAATTGAGGGTCTGGCCCTATAGAACCTTCTTCTGACATTGTCTTCCAAGAATAGACTCTCCATTTTCAGGATTAGTTTCCACCAACTCTCCTTCTCCTAATTTGAGCTTTGATCTAGTGAGAATTCATAGCTAAACCAACATAAGCTTGTCTAACCTTACAGCCTAGAGCTCTGATACCACTTGATCTGATAATCACCCTATGAGTGACCTCAGTTGAAGATTTGTTAAACAAAAGGTATTACAGACTCATGTGTTGGTGTGTGTTCTATGTTATTAAAACAACGGATCGATCACATTGGAAATACACAAACATTTTTAAATGGAAAGACAACAGAGAAATATAGTAAGCAACACAAAGACACAAACAATTTTTAATAAGGAGTTCACTTTATTCTCGAGGACTACGTCTCCGGTCCAGCTTCAGTGGTGGCCTTGTTTTATTGCATCTTACAGCAGAGAAATTACATTACAGGGACTCAATATGAGTTCTCCTGACAACAGATTTTGCTTGGCAGGGTGGTTCTTGGATTCCCCAAGCCACTCAAAGTACACAGACTCTTGTTCTTCCTACCAGCTCTGTGACCCTTTGTCTACAGTGGAAAGAGTCAAATGTGATGTTCAATCCAGACAGATTCCTCTATGGGAAGGCTTGAATCTTCAAGCTCTCTGGTGCTCGATGCTGCCTGTGGTAAGCTCGACCCTCTGTCCCCTCTGCTTGGCTTTACTGTTCTCTGTATTCAGTCCTCCTTTCAGGGTTCACTATTCACTGTCTCTCTCGGTCGCTTGGATTCTTCTCCAAATCCTCCAACTAATTCGACTGTCTCTGTTAATGGCTTTAACCATTTGATCCCTATGCCTATTCAGTTCCTTTCCTGCCTGCGTCGATTCTCCTTCTGCAGCTGTGCTTGGAGTTCCCTGTTCGGCGTCAGCATGAACGCTCGAGGAGTGCCATGTGTCCCCATCTAACTGGTGCCAGCATGCTTCGTCGGTTCGTTCCTCTGGTTATGTCGTGAATACACTCTTTCTAACTGGTGCCAGCATGCTTCGTCGGTTCGTTCCTCTGGTTATGTCGTGAATACACTCTTTCTCCACCGTGGTGGTCGAACAGATTCCAAATCCTTTTTAAATCGTAGCTTATTTCCCTGTCGATTCCACTTCTTTTTATCAGGCGCAATCTCAGCCATCCGGTCTGGGCTTCTCCAGATCCAACATCATACGCACGTCGAGCACGGTTGACTTTCTCGACCGTTAGCATGCAATCACGGTGGTTTTTCTCTCACCTCCGCTGCCACGCGTCGATCGCTGAGTGGGATCGCTCCGCTCTTGTCCAAAACCTATTACCATTCAAGGGCGCCCCAATCGACACCGCCAATTTTCCAGAGTGCAGATCCTGCCTTTGTCCTTTAGCACTTTTTGTCTTTCCACCCGCTGTTCTCCGGCTCCCAACGTGACCGAGTGCTTAAGGCTCCCCCATTTCGGCCCTGTTTTCCCAGAGATGCACGATTAGCGCTTAAGCGCTAATCGTGCATTAAAATCGCCTCCTTTTCCCAATCCGGGGCTCCCAGGGGTTGTTTTGACCTCCTGCACAGTCTCCATGGGCCTTAGTCAGCGTGCTTTGACCGAGGTCCTCGTCGTTCCGCACCAGCTACTATGGCCACTGGTTCAGGGTGTTTTTGATGTCGTTTTGGATTTCATTAAAGATTTGTTTAACTCGATACAATCAAAGTTCTTGACAGTCTTTGGTGGATCCGATTTGGATCAGTTGTAGAGGGGAATCCCATGGCACCTGAGGCAGACGTTGTGTCACGTTCATTAGTACTTATGGAGGGTACCCTTGCAAATCTTAGGTGCTTTCACCGACAAAGGCTTTTATTTGGAGGTCAGCATAACTATTTCTGTCACCTTCACTGGTAGGCTTGGGCCGTCATTATCCCAGACTATCTTCAAAAGGTCCCTTACTTCACTTTCTTGTATTTTGGTGTCTGGTCCTCATCACCTGGAGTGAAAATACTTGGAAGTTGCTTGATTGGTTGCATATTTAGTGACTTTATAGTCGAGTGCTCTTTTCTCTTTGGATTTAGTTGGCTTTAGGTGGATTTGTCTTTTCACTTTTGGACCTTAGAGTCTGAGTGACTGAACTACCATTCCACCGATATTTAAAGGCTTTTGATCTTTCTTTTTGAAAGTTGTGGAGTTTCCTCCTTAAGGAAAAAGGTTTTAATTATGCATCTCTCTTCCTTGGAAAGTCATTTGTACATTCCCATAAGGGAAGGATCTGTGAATAAGTTTGGTATGGCCAATATCCCTATGGAGACCAACCAAGGTACCTTTCCAAAATGGGATCCTTGTTCTATTCCTTTCTTTGGAAATGTTGGTACCCCATTGATGGCCACTTCAAATATTATTGGATTGAATGTTGGACTACCAGTTTGGCTATGGTCCACTCTAAATATTACTGATGTTCTTGAGGCTTCTCATATGAATGCTTTATTTCAAGGGCATCAAATGGGTGTTAATTGTTCATCTTCTTTAAAAGATAAATCTAAGATTCCTCTTTCTCCTCCCTCTTATAACAAGAGATCTAAAAAGAAGAGAAAGAGGAAGACAAAGAAGAAGAATAGTTCTAGAAATGAATCATCATAAACCTCTACTAGTCATGTTGGAGGTGAGCTTTCAACCGCTGCAAGTCACGCCAAGGGCATAAGTCTAGTCACTGCAAGTTATACTAGTAATGAATCATCATCAACCTCTAGTAGTTATGTTGGAGATGAGCTTTCAGCCAGTAGAAGTCATGTTGGGGGCATAAGTCTAGTCACTGTTAGTCATACTAGCAATGGATGATCATCAACCTCTACTTGTCATGTTGGAGATGAGATTCTAGCCACTGCAAGTCATGCTGGGGGCATAATTCCAATCATTGCAAGTCATACTAGCAATGAATCATCATCAACCTCTGCTAGTCATGTTGGAGATGAGTTTTCAGCCACTGCAGGTCACACTGGGGGCATAAGTCTAGTCACTACAAGTCATACTAGCAATGGGTCACCTACCTCTGCGAGTCATATTTCTGTTGACTCGCCTACTTCTCTAAGTAGGGCTGGGGGCACAAGTCCTATCTCTCTTGGAAAATAGTCACTAACCTCTGCGAGTCATGTTAGGGACTTTACACCAACCATTGCTAGCCATGTTGGTGGAATGGATGTTGATCAGAAACCTAAGTGTAGAAGTTTTAAACCTAAGTTCCCTTGTCAGCTATGTAAGGGAGACCATCTTACTCATTTTTTCCCTGGTATTCCAGAGATACAAAGGATATGGTCTAAGTCTAAAGGTTCTTCTACTTTTGAATCTATTATGGTTTCTAAATGTCCCATCAACCATTAGTTGATAAAGTGGTTGAGCCAGTACAATCTATGGTTGATTACACTCTTCTTTTGGGGGCTAAAGTGCCTAACAACTAAGTCTTTTTTATTTATAGTATAGAGTGTTCTGGCTTAGGGGCATTTTGATCTCTTTGAATTTTCCCCCTCCAAGTTGTAGGAGTGTCTCCTTTAATTGGGATAATATTGTTGAGCCTCATCTTCCTTCCGCTACACCTTTCCAAATAAAGGTTAGAGTTAATTCCACAAATGTCTATCGATGTATGGTGGATGAAGGATCCTCTGCAAGTATTATATCCTCCTTGACTTGGAAAGCTTTGGGTTCTCCAAAGTTGTTGAAAACTGATAGTTAGTTGTTAGCCTATGATAGAAGACCTGGTGAATCTATGGGTGTTCTTCCTCAATTGCCTATTATTTTAGGTGGGAAGACTGTTTTTATTGACATGATGGTGGTTGATTGCCCTTTAGACTTTAATGTGCTACTTGGGCGTGATTTTTTCTATGCTAGGAATGTTGTGGTGTCTTCACTCTTTTGAGTGATGTGTTTTCATCATAACGTAAATATTGTCACTATTGATCAACTTGCATCTGATAATCACCGCCCTAATTCGAATTTACTACATAATACCCCTTGGTTTGTTCCAAGTGTTCATGTATATTCTACCTCGCCATAAGTGAACTATGTGGCATTGAATCTTTAATGTTCAATTTCTTCTAAGAAGGATCCTTTGAACTATTGTTTTCCTTCTTGGGACTTGGTCCTGACAGTTGACCGAGTGATTCCTCCTAAGGGGACATGGGATGCCTTAATTCCCTCTTTTGATCCTTGTAGTTCTCATGATTTCTTGGAGTTCAATTTACCTTCACAAGAGGAAATTTTTGAAGCCATGAGTTTTTACTACCAAAGGAGTCCTTGTCTTGATCCCTGCAAGGGGTCTTATTATGCGTAAGCCGCAAGGGTGCGTGTTTTCTTGTATCATATTGTATATATAAGGTACACATTTTCAAGTTTTGTATTCTATAACACAATATTTTATTTGAAGTTTATATATGGGATGTATTAACTTCTTTTCTAGTGTTCCTTTTTATGTCTACAGAACTTGGAAGACTTCTCCTTTGGAAATTTTTATGGTTGATTCCCGTTGACAGGTATTAATTCTCAAAACTGGCATATAGGTTAGGTTTTTCACCTACATTGTTCATTTGTCAATTTCCTTTTCCATTTTTGGCCTTAGGATCGACCCCACCAAGGTATGATGCAGAACTTTCTCATTGCTTAGAAGTGTCATGACTTATGTGGTACATCCTACCTTATCATGGGCACCCTAGATAGTACCTTGTTGTCACTTGGCACCCATGCTAAACTTTTGTTCTTAGGCTTAGGAGTTCTCTTTAGTCCCACCATGACTTGTGCATTGAAGACTCATTCTCATACTTCTTCGCTATTTTTCTGGCTTTATACCGTAGAGGCTCCTTTGTGTTGAGTTGTACTGCTGCATTGCATGTTGGCCATTCGCACCTTTTGGCCTTAAGCTGACTTCACTTGGACTCATTATTTAAGCCCCATTTTGACCATGTCTTTTGTGAAATCAACCTTGCAATCACTTAGCCTCTGCAACTTGACACCCTGTTACCCATGGAAAGAACATTCCTTTGAGTGTCACTGACCTGTTTCATCACTTTGCATTGAGCATAGGAATGTTCTCCTCCTAGGAACTAATGCATCTGTATTTGGACACTCATTCTTTCCACTGTACCATAGGCATTCTTTTATTCCTTTTCAGGATTTATAAATATGAAAAAGACAAAAAAATCACATATTCCAAAAAGGGCGGGAACGGGACATTACTTCCATGATTGATGGCAGCTAGAGTCAGTTGTATCGCCCTTGAACAAAGCACTCAAAATTAAGTCTTGCCTCTATTGGGATGGGCTTTAGTTTGACTTAGGAGAGCCTTAACCTTGTTATTGAGTCAGTACTCCTCTGATTGGTTATCTCTTCCAATCATATGGAGAGTTTTTTTATGCCTCCTGCATGAAAAACTTATACAAGGTTACCATATGCTGCCATGTAGTCACATTTGAGTCGTGCTTTTGTTCAAGTGAAGTAAACCTGAGTCGGCCTTTCTGCAGTTTCTCTTGACCCATTTTCAGTCGGCCATCCCTGGTTGTCAGAGTCATGTTCATTATCACATCAACTATTTGGTCCTTTGCTCATGATGGTTTGAGAAGGACTCCATTGACTTCTTGCTAGCAAGTCTTTCTCTTATCGACTACGACAAATTTCTCTGAGAGTGGATCTAGGGCTTCACCTTAGCCCTATTTTCATTATTGATAGGTCACCTTATGCTCAGCATCGATTAGTATCATGGGTCTTTGATTGAGTGGTTTCCCTTGTGTTCAACATCATCTTTCATTATCACACATTGGGCTTTGTGCATTACCTCGGTTTCCATTTGACCATATTGGTGGATTCCTCGCCTCTGTGTCAGCTTTCATTATTGATTGGTTCAGAGGGTTTTTATCATGCACTAGCTACATCTTGTGTATGCCAGAAACATGCTTCGGTTTGGTTACTACATCTTTCTTTGTCCAATTCCTTCCACATTATTGGCCTACGAGTTACACTCGCATTGGATTGATGAAGGATGTTTTAATTCCTTCCTTCCAATGAATCTTTTCCCATCAACTTCAACTCATTGATTTGGGAACAAGTCTAGAGTCCATTTGGCAGTACCTTAGGGTTTGCAATCATCAGTGGCTGACTCCTTCACTATCGAAAATGGGAAAACACCATTGTCTCCTGATTGATAGATTCTTCCAAGTGTTCAACTTCAGCTCATTTATTTGCACTTGCTAGATTGTACTGGGTACCTCGGCTCTTATCATCATTATCGGTGAGTAGTATCACATTTGTTAACGGTATACATCAATGACTAGTATCAAATGATTTCTCACATGGTTGACTTTAGATCATTTATTCCCATTGTGTAGAAATGTACCACGGTGGTTAGTGAAGACCTCGGGTTTGCATCAACATTTCTTAGTTCACTTGTTAGTTACTCCCGTTTCTGCTAGTTGACACCATCCACCTTATATTTTGTAGTTCATTACAGTGACATTTTATATGTTGGCACCCGAGTTGCGTGTAGTACCATTTGTTCCACCATTTGAATTGGTACTTTTTGGATCATCTTTATGACTTCAATGATCAACTTTATACTTTAGCATCATTGATCAATTCTTTATATGTGATATTGAGACATGTATTTCTATGGATATGACCAGATGATCCACTATGTATTTTTAGTCCTTTTATACTTGTATACATATTAGATCCACTTTTGTATTTTTTATGTAGACATGATTTATTGTCTCTGAGCATGGGTATTCCTGCCTTAGACAACAACTTTCTTTCTGATCTCTTTCACTGGCTTGACAGGCTGAATTCTAGTGAACTCCTCTCAGGTCTTGGTAGGATTCCTTCCATACACTTGATACATTTCGGCCATCATGTACAACTTATGATGTCATATATTAGGGGGCATCTATTATTACACATTTTACCACTCTTGGTAGATTTGATGCTCTAGTTATGGCCTAGGGCATTCCTTCCTTTCCAGACTTGGTCCAAATTCTAAAAAACTATTTTTTAAATTTCCATACACTATTTTGGCCTATATAAAAAGCGTGTACACATGAGTTAGTCTATACCCAACCCATATATATGTGTTCAAACACTAAAAAATATATAGTCTTCTTAAATTTGGGTGGATTTTAGGGGTTTTACCTATTACTCACCTACTATAGCGAGTGGCCCAACTGTTTCCCAACTGAAAGAACTAATTTGGAGAAGTATAAATAAACCTCCATGGGAAGGCCTAAGGTAGAGGAGAGATGATATATTTATATTATAGTTGATTACATCCCTGATCAAGTCTGAAGAAATCCATGTGCCTCCTGCACTCCCAAGTTATAAGAAACTTTGTTTCCTTCTTTGAGATGTCCTTCATCCCTTTTATGACATCCTTGTGTATACTGATGGAGGAAGATTGCTGAGGCCTGGGCAGGACATATCCGAAGGATGGTTCCTCTTGGAGCTGGAGGAAGACTCAAGTTTTAGTTTTCCACATTTCATTTAGCTTACATCAATAAAGAAATGTTGTTATGTTCCTGATATTTATTGTGTTTATGCATTAATCTATGTATGATTTACATATTAAATCTTATGTTAATGCTCATTTTCTCAATTTCTTATATGATTTAACACCTATATCATGAACATGCTTTCTATTACTACTGTTGTAGATGATTTTCTTGGATAAGTTACAGGTTCTAAAGGCATGGAAGGAGCAGAGGGTTTGGATCCTGCGAGATCGACCTCAAACGTAGGACCTACGGGTAATGCCTCTTCTTCCTACTTCAATAGTTTAAGCATTTAGACTGTTTGTTTGTGTGTTTCTTTACCCTTTATGCCTTGTGCTCTTTTGGGGTTTTCAACACAAGACCCTAGGGTGCTTCCACCTGCAACACTATTGTTACACTAAAATTTGTCAGCATAACTATCTGCAGTTAATATGGCTCCATCAATAGTCATATTATCCTTCTTGTTAAGCCTGATACCTTTGCTCTCCATATCAAACTTCAAGAAAGAGAGAAAGTCATTAAAAATCATGTTTATCTCTGGGTACGCAGGTTCTCTCTACCTTGCCTGCGTGTACGCATCCCAAGCTCATTGTACCTGCGTACTTGTACGCTCTGTAAGTCAATGGATGGGTGCGTACTCCTGTATAGGTCAAAAGGCGCGAG
>APFE031245171.1:0-30053 GCA_000404065.3 Pinus taeda | reverse complement strand
AAGTTGTGTTTGCTAGTTCAAGTGCACCCAAACCAAAAGAAGAAAAAATGCTAGGTAAAGTAGGCTTGGTAAGTAGTTTTGTGGTTGCAGAAATCAAGCTATGTGATCCATTTCATGTTTTCAAGTGTTATATTTATCCAGATCACAGTTTTTGAGGCACTTTTTCATTTTGATCAGATCAAGCAAGGCATCTCTAACTCCCCCTTCATTTCCTCAGAAATCACTCACTAAAATCCCCTTGAGGACCTTGGGATCTGCCCAACCAGTCCTATTATCACTCCATTTTGGTGAAAAGACAATTTAAGCTTTGACTTTCTTCAGTCAAGAGAAGTCACATTTTTTGTGCAAAAGTCATTTCTCCGCAGTTCATTCGCCCCCTATGAACTAATTTTTAGTTCACAAAGCTTAACGTTTCCCCTACACTTCACCTCACGGATTCATATTAACTCCTAACTTTATTATTTAGCTCCCTAAATAATTTCCCTATCCCCTACTATGTGAAAAATATATAAAAACCCAAAAATATTACATATCCCACACTATAAAACTATAACTATGTAACATGGTTTGGGAGATATTGGTCCATTTGGGACTAATATAAACCCTTCTGCATCTTAAACCTGAAGTTACTTTAACCGCTGGTTGAAGTAATAACCCTGGACCCCCCTCTTTCATCTATAAACCTAACCCTCCCCCTCCACCTGCATTGTCAATGATTTAATGTTTAAAGGTCTAAAAAAACATTAAACTCTAACCGGCCCACATAACCTGCAAACCCAAATGAAAAACCCACTTTATTAAAGTTCCCCCCCCCGCCAAAATTAAATAACTAAATAAAGGCACTGCGGGCCCCGTCCATTATCCTTCCGCTGCCTACTCTGTTCCGCCATCCCTCCAATTGCCCACGCCCTAGATCTACGGTGGGTGGGTCTTTTCCCCTCCGAACCTGTCGATGGTTAGCATCCGGGAGATGGGCGATTTTCCCGTCGTATTCCCGCCATGCATCAACCTCTCAACTGTGGCGAAGCCCCCTCCTTCCAAACCACCTGTGCACAAAAGCAGTGTGCCTTGCAACCGGATACCGCTTCCCCCTGTGTGACGTAAGCACTATGTCACCCTGCCACGTCACCCCGCTGACGTCATTTGCCATACTGGGTCCCACTGCTGACGTCATGTTGACGTCACCGTCGAAGAAAAAGCGCCAAAGGTGAAATCGCTGCTTAGGATGCCTGGAATGAAAATGAGAGGCAATTTTTGAATCGTGCATCGCTAAGAAAAAATGGCCAAAATGGAAAGCCTCAGTCCAGCACATGGTTTGCCGTAGTTATTTTTGCCCGAAAGAAACAGAAAGGAGTGAATTGACCGGTTAAAGAGTATCAGAACAGAGTTAAAGGCCATTAAAGCCAAGTCATATCAGATTTAATAAGAATCACAACCGCTTAAGAGCACTAGAACCGACTAAGAGGTGTAGATAAGAGATTGAAGGCATAGTGATTGCAGATTGGACAACAGAGCTACCAAAGGACACCACATAGCCTCATTTTTTTAAGCAGCTGCCCCCAGCATAGCATTAGATAGATATTTTTTACATTACTTGCAAGAGAAGTTAGTTTAATTGTAGTTATTTCCTCAGATCTTCTATCAGATCTATTTTTGTAGATATTTTGCCTATAAATACAGCCCTGAACAATGTAATAAGGGTTGGTTGGTTGGTTGGTTGGTTTATTTTTCATTCTAGACTTGTGTTGTAAATGTTAAGAGCTTCTGTAATCAAATATTGCTGGAATGTTTGCATCTGAACTAGCTGGTTGTGATTTTAATGGCTAAAGAGCTTGGTATGGAATTCTCGTGCTTGCTCACGGTTCAATAAGTCTTTCCTCCCTCTGTTTATCAGTTTATATGTACCTGTATCATCTATATATCATAATCTAAGTTGCAGGAAGAAGGATTATATCAGAACTGGTTTTCATGCCCTCTGTGCTCAATTCTTGTAACTTCTCTATGTTTTCCTCTGAATCAGTGATGAATATGCATTCTTAATTGAACATGTTTAAGCTATTTCCTTCACATATGAATGTTGTCTAGGAATTCTTCATTGCCCTATTCAGCCTTCATCCAGTTTCCCTCATTGGCCGGATGAGAGAATTCTTAACTGCCTCTCATCCCCTGACCTCCATTTCATCTTTGTTCCAGCATAAATCATTGTGCCATGTGTAGCTATCCTACTCCATATTCCCCTCTTCTACCAAAGAAAGCACATCCATCAATTCCCATTCATGGACTCCATGCCCAATGGTTTGAACTTCTTACACTTTGCATGCCAACTCTGCCTGAATAGATCAACCATCCCACCAAACTCAAACAAAACCCATGTACATCATATCTAGCCTAAAATCATCCTTTAAACAAAGCTAAATCCCAAAGAGAGAACCCTCTCTAACTGCTGGTAGGCTAGGACCTCCAGTCCAAAGCTTGGTGTGTGGTTACCTCGGTTGTATTCCCTTAGGAGTCAAAGGGAACAACCTGAGTGATAACAGAAGGGACAACAACTATTCCTTAGAGGGAACAATGGACAAAGAAATTCATATGAAACTGGTTTTCCTTAAAGGCAACATCAGTTGTTCCTTAGAGGGAACAACAACTGTTCCTTAAAGGGAACATCACGAAACCAAATACAGACAAGACTTTTGTTCCTTAGAGGGAACAACAATTGTTCTTTAAAGGGAACAACAACAGTTCTTTGATATAATTGGACAAGATTTATTTTCGATTATCAAAGAATTTCAGGCTACTGGGCGAATGTATGATGCCTTCAATTCAACATTTATCACTCTCATTCCCAAGTTGGATGACCCACAATGTTTTGATGATTATAGACCCATATCCCTATGTAATTGTATGTACAAGATCATTGCTAAGATCATTGCAAATCAGCTCAAACCCATCCTATCTTAGCATATATCCTCGGAGCAATTTGCATTCCTTAACCATCGACAAATTCATGAAGTAGTGGGAACTACACAAGAAGCACTTCACTCTATCAAATCAAAGAACCTCAAAGGGATGGTACTTAAAATTGATTTGGAAAAATCATTTGATCACACTTGTTGGCTTACATTCAAATGCTTCTTACACATCTTGGCTTTCCTCTACTATTCATTCAATGGATTATGTGTTGCATTAATAACGTATCTTATAGTGTTTTAATCAATGGATCTGTGTCCTCTTTCTTTCATTTAGAACAAGGATGTCCACTCTGCCTCCTACTCTTCCTATTGATCATGGAAAGCATGAGCTGACTCATCATGGCGGACCGATTGGAGGGTAGATAGAAGGGCATCAAGATCACAAACATCTGTATTCTCACCCATCTCTTATTTTTGGATGACATTCTTATTTTTCTGAATGGATCCCTTGGGGATTCTACAACTTTTTCTGATGCATTCTGTTTATTTTTCCATGCTATTGGGATGCACTCCAACAACCAAAAATCTACTCTATCCATTTATGGGTCCAGATAGAATGAGATCCATTCTGCTTTACTAAACTTTCCCTTTATCACTGAGGAGGGAATCAAATATCTGAGATTCAGGTTGAAACCATCGAGCTATCATATTGTAGATTGGGTCTGGCTGGTTGCCAAGATTGAAAGAAGATTAAATATCTAGCATCATAGGTGGTTGCCTCGCCTTGGTAGACTGATTCTCATCAAAGCTATCTTGTAGGCCACTTTTTTCTACTGGATGTGTTTAGATTGGATACCTAAGGGAATCATCCATAGAATACAATAGTTATGCTACAAATTCCTTTCGAGGGGTAAACAGACTAGACACACCTTTGCTTAGGTTCACTGGGACAGGATCACACTTCCAAAGAAATGGGGCGGATGGGAACTTAAGAATATTTATTATTTTGCTAGTGCTCTGGTAGTCAAAATGGGCTGGAATGTTTTATCATCCAGGAAAATATGAACAGAGGTTATCTACTAGAAGTAAATCTCTACATTACATCTGCTTGACTGGATCAGGTTACCAACATGGGATAGGAACAACATATCCACTGTCTAGCGGGCGGTACTAAATACAACAAGTTATGTATGGGATGGATTGACCCGGAGGATAAGCAATGGTCCCTCTGTTAAGATTGGAATGGACCCCCGGATTGGATGTGGAAACACTCATACGCTCTCGCCTAGACTTATCCATCATTTGTCAGATTTGGGACATAATTTGTACACGTGTTCAAAAATCAAATTTTCGCTTGTCTAAATGAGATGATATTTATATCAATTTTGGTCCTCTCGAAAAGAGGAATTTAATGTAATCATCATATCCATCAAATTAGTTATCTCAAGGTGGACTTTGGCCCTAGTTGCCAAATTTAACACAATCAAAATTTTAAAATATCTTGTAAAAGCCCAAATAGAAAATGGGGTAACAGATCCCATGACATTCAACTTGTGATCTATGGTGGGAAATCCTCAAAGTATCTCTGAAGAAATATGTCTCATTGAGGCCAAGGTAAAGAAGAGGTATGATGCCTCACTAATTTTGTAGTTGAATAAGTTTGAATCTTGGTTTTTTAATTTGGCCCTAAGTAGGCAAGGGAACATGGAAGGAGGTGACCCCCTTGGAAGAGTTTTATAGGGGAAGGCCACATGAGGCCTTATACAAAGATCTAAATCAAAGGAACTCCCTCATAAAAATTTATATACATGTATTTAAATAATGTAGATAACGACCCAGCCAAATGTTGATAAAGACAATAGAACATCCCTTGAATCTCATAACAAATGGGGGCATCTACAGATGAGGTGATCCTTTAATTCTAGTATCTCGTGCATATGGAAAAGCTAGAAGATGTTATTAAGAAGAAGAAGGTCATTATGATTAGTTTCTACTCAACACGAATGCAAACCCACTTTGAATGCACCAAGGGGGACCTTAAGGGCAACATTCAATGCCCTTATGCATATGTGGTTAAACAAAAAGGCCCCCTTTCATTTGCATGAAGTGTTCCTAGTACAAATCCATGTTAGAGTCGAGGCCCTGAAATGATGAAGTCTAAGTACATTGAATGTATTGTCTATAAATAACCTCTCTAACAACCTAACACAAACATCCAATGATGTAATTTACATTAGAGGTGTAAATCACTTGAATTATGTTACAAATTTAATTGCTCCCCCACAAAAATTTGCCATGCTTGCATATGATGATGCTTCAACCCTATTGGAGAACAACCTCACAATGTAAAAGGAATTTATATGTGATGTAACTTTAATAGTGCCCCAAATTCACCCCCCTGGATCACCACTCATGGCTAATTGAAGGTTATTTCAAGCATTGGTGTGGATAATATCATTATTTCTTCTTTTATGTATATTATTCTACACTGACACAATTGAGTTTAGAGCTTAAGGACTTAAAATTTAGGGGATTTAGATGTTAGTGGTTAAGGGGTTGGTAGTTAAGGTGTCTAAGTGGTGAAGGGTGAGGTGTTAAGGGTCACATATTAAGAGGATAAGGAGTTATGGCTTAGGAGCTAGTTCATGGAATATTATAGGCTAGGGGTTAGTGTCTTAAGATTTAATGAGTCAAGGGGTTTATGGTTTATGAGTTGTGAGTGTAGGGGTTAAGAGATTATGGATTGGGGGTTAAGGGGATAGGGAATTAATTGGTTATGGGTTAAGGGATTATGGTTTGTGATAATTAGACTCTTAATCCCTTTATCACCACTATTGGGGGTTCCCTTATCAATTTCTCTTGTTACCTTCCCTCTAGGTCCCCTAGACCCTATCAAATTAAATCATAAGCCCCTTCTCATTCTATAATGTTAGTATTATAGATCTTAGTAAACCATGATTTTACCTCCTATTTCTACCATCCATGCTACCCTTGTGTCCCGTTTCCTCATTCAATACATTATAACATACCCCCCCACAACCTTTTTCGACATGCCATTCAACTTTTCATAATGTTATGAACCCCCAAATTTGGTCCCAATGCCCCTAAGACTACCCCCTTGGGCCCCCTCGGCTAATGGATTAAACACATTAGGGGTTACAGGTTGTGATAAGGTGTGGTAAGGAGGGAGTGACAAGATATGTTAGGTAGTGCCAAGGAATGCAAGAGTTCTAGGGCAACACACCAAGATGTGTCAGGTGCCAGGGCATGCCAATGTGTGCCAATAAATGTTAGGGAGTGCCACAAAAACACAAGGGAGAACTATTTCAAAATGCATGGAAATGAAGAGATAAGAGTGTGTGATAGGGAGTGTCAACGAGTTCCAAGTGTTCTAAGGAGGGAGTGACAAGGTTATATGCTAGTTAGTGCCAAGGCATGCTTGAGTGCCATGGCATGTCAAGGAGTGCTAGGGTGTGCTATGGATAGAAAAGCATGCCATGAAATGCAGGGGATACTAACACATGCCACATAAGGCTAAGGGATTGTTAGACATGCTTGGTGCTATGGCATGTCAAAATGTAAACTATGTTTATTAGTTGTTTTATGAGCATGGTTCGATGTGAGCCTTGACTTGGTAACTTGTTAAATGGGGTGCACTAAGATTGGACATGAGTATCCTAAGATGTGTTATAGGAAGTTCTTAGGTGAAAAAGGCATAGTCTAGTTTCAGTAACTATAGCTTGGTTAATTTGTTGTAGTCGAGGCAGGACTTGGTTGGGTTCCCAAGTCTCAAAAAAAGTAAGGGTAGTTGTGAGGGCATGATATCTAATGAGTACTAGGGCATGCCAAGGAATGAAATGGTGTGATAACACATGGTAGACAATTTCAATGGATAATGAGGAGTGTTAGGGAGTGTTAGGGGAACACAAGGGAGAACTAGGTAAAAATGCTTGGAAATGAATGAATAAGAGTGTGTGCCAAGGAGTGCTAGTGAATTCCAGGTGTCCCAAGGATGAAGTGTTTTAGGAGAAGTTCAGAGTATGACTTGTAGGAGGCAAGCCTATGGTTTTGATAAGGCATCGACAAAGCAATTTCATAGAAAGGGAGACTTTGGGTTTGGCACAATATTGTTTTTCTAATGAATTGGTTGGGTTCCGAAGTCACAAAAAAGGTAAGGTTATTTATGAGGGCATGAAAACTAGGGAGTGCCAAGGTGTTCTAGGGATTTAAGGTTCCCAAGTCATGGAAAAATGTAATCCTAGATGTCAGGGAATGACTGCCAATGAGTGTTATGGAATGCTAGGGCATGCTAACATGTGCAAGATAGTGCAAAGTCATGTCAAAAAAGCTAATATGTGCCAAGTGTTAAGGCATGCCAAGATGTGCAAGGGTGTGATAATGCATGACAGGTTCTGTCAAAGCAACAAAATGGAGGAACCAATTAAAGTAATCTAAGGAAATGAACTCATAATAGGGTTAATAAGTCATCAATTTACCTCTTCCATGAGGGGCATGTTAGGCACACCAACACTAGGTGCCAATAGGTGCCAAGTGCCAATTGTCAATGCATTCTATGTGCCAAATCTTCCTTTGTTGCTTCTCATCTACTTTCCAATAACTGATCTCAAATAAATTTAACATTAAACCATGCCAAAGCATACCAAGTCATCTCAACACATGCCAAACATGCTAAGACTTGCCAAGTGCCAAAACGTGCCAATTGCCAATGTGTGTGAGGGAGTGTCATGCATGTTATGAAGTGGTAGACCATGTCGAAGAGTGCTAAGGTGTGCAAGAGAGTGCCAATGCATGTTGAGGAGTGTTAGGGAGTACTAGGACAACACAAGGGAGCACTAGGTCAAAATGCATGGAAGTGAATGAATATGAGGGTGTGTCGGGGAGTTTCAACGAGTGATAGTTGTCATGCCAAGGAGGGAGTGACAAGGTATTCCAAGCACGTGTAAGGCATTCCAAGGAATATCAGGGCATATCAAAAATTTCTAGAGTGTGCTACGTAGTTATAGGGTCTACTAACATGTTCCAAATAGTGCCAAGGCATGCTAAGACATGTCAGGTGTTAAGACATGCTAGGATGTGCACAGTGTCAGAGTATGCCAATACGCATCAAGGAGTTTCAAGGCAATAAAAGGAATAACCAAGCTAAAATGCAAGGAAATGAACACATAAGACGGTTAATAAGTCAAGACTTTATCTTTTTCAAAAGGGGAATGCTAGGCACGCTAATAATATGTTCCAATACATGCCAAGTGCCAATGTGTGCCAAGTGCTAATTTATGCCAATGCAATATTATGCCAAGGTGTTCCAGGGAATTCTAGGGACTACAGGGCCTGCCAACACATGCTAGGGGAGTGTTATTCTATGCTAGGGCATGCCAACATGTGCTTGGGCATCCTAGTCATGGAAAGATGGTCTAGGTACAAATATGTTCCAAGTACAAAGATGTTCCAAGACATGTGAGGTGACAAGGAATGCTAGTGTGTTCCAAAGCATGTTAAGGTGTGCCATGAGTGTTGAGGAGTGTTAGGTCTCTCTCATTAACAAAATTGACAAATCTTTATTATGTATTAAATAATATAGTTCCTACACACACTACTGGAACCTTATCTAAATGGAATTTTCTAGATAATAAACCTAATAGAGATGAATTGTGTGTTCACTAATAGGAAAACTATATTCTTATGACTTGAGGGAAATGATACACACTAATTACTTCTTGACAAATTGACTAACTATAACCACTATGGCCTTGGGCACATAATGAAAAGGACACCAAAACAATGGTATTAAATCATTATATTTTGACAAAAAATATAGTTACAAGTACATAACATCATCAAATAATCATTGGAATGATCAAAGATGACGAACATTTTTTTACCGTCACCAAAAGTAACCAAAAAGAGCATTGGTGAGGGTCAATAAAATATTGTCACTAGAAATGTCACCAAAGAGAGAATCAGTGATGGGCCTTTAACAACCCTCACCAAAAGTGTCACCAAAGAGAGAATTAGTGACGTGCCTTTAACGACCCTCACCAAAAGTGTCATTCAAAATGGCCTTGGTGACAAACCTTAAAGGACCATCACCATATAAACTTACAACAACAAGTTTTTGCACTTCTCAAAGAAGCTCCCCACGTCAAGGACTAGTGGGAAACCTACTCATTCCAGGATGCCATCAAGGAGAAGTACTACCATGTTGGGAGCTATGAGGAGGGTATTTTTGAGTAGGGACTGTTTTGTAAGTAGCAGTTTAGGGATTTTGTTTGGGGGATTACGGTATAGGGGATAAGTGTATTTGATAGTAGGAAATAGGGAATATGGATGATATTTAGGGATATGACAATAGGATGTTGGAATGATGGATATGACAACAAGATGTGGGAATGAAGGAAAATGGTAAGTAGGGATGGTTTTCAGACAACCTAGGGTTTGAAAATTTATATAGCAAACAAACTCAAAAATCGTGAAATGAGTGCTAGGAGGATGGTTTAAAGAGTGTACTTACCTGCTTGGAGGCTCTAAGTAGAAAAAGGAGTGATTTGGATGGTTGTTAGGGTAGTTTTGGTGTTTCTTGGCCATATGTGCAGTGCCTTGTAAAAGTGTGTAGTGCCCTATTGTATGCATAGCGCCGTGCAAAATTACACTAGCAGACAGGCTCTATGCTGAGCGCTCTAGTTGTATGCGCAACGCTCTGGTCGTATGCGTATCACTCCCTACTCTATGCAGTGGGTAGCTCATGGACTGGGTAGCTCCTAAGAATGTGGATGAGGTGAGATCCTTCATGGGCTTAACAGGCTACAATAGGAGGTTCATTAGGAACTTCTCACAGATTTCTTATCCTATCACATCATTGCAGAGGAAACGTAAGAGGTTCGAATGGACAAAGGAGATCAAGGCTAGTTTTGAGCAGCTCAAGTAGTTGTTGATACATGTACTAGTGTTAAAGATTGCAAACCTAGACAAAGAGTTTGTAGTATGCTCAGATGCTTGCAAGAGAGGATTTGATGGAGTCCTTATGCAAGATGAACAGGTGTTATGCTATGAGTCCTGGAAATTGAATGAGCACGAGCATAACCACCACACTCATGATCTCGAGTTGGAAGCAATTATACATGCATTGAAGATGTGGAGACACTATGTTCTACACATGAGGTTTACCTTGAAGAATGATCATAGTGGCTTTCAATATCTATTTTCCCAACCAAATGTGAATGGTAGGTAGGCTTGGTGGTTGGCTACGATCAGTGAGTTTGATTTCAACATCAGATATATGAAAGGTAAAGAGAACATACTGGTAGATGCTCTTAGCAGGCGGGTACATATAAATCACTTAGTAGCTATGAGCTCCTCTGGGATAGACTAACATGGTAGGATCTTGTGAGCATGTCAGAAGGATGTTAGATATATGGATATTGTGTACAGGTTGTAGTAGAGCATAGGTATAGCTACATGTACATGTGATAGTAAATGTATATGTTTAGGGGATGGTATAGGTGACGATACAAGTACAGGTAGTGGTACAGGTGCAGGTGGAGGTGCACAAGATGTGGACTATTGTCGTATAGTGGATGGGTTTGTAAGGTTCCAAGACAAGATATATGTGTCGAATAGTAGTGAGCTGAAGAAGGTGACCTTGATGGAATCTCATGTGAAACCATATTTGGCTCACCCATGTTATCATAAGACGCTGACAATAGTGAAGCAATACTACTATTGGTTGAATTTAAAGAGGGATGTAGCATAGATTGTGGATAGGTGTTTTGACTGTGATCGAGTTGGAATGCTACAATCGATCGCAATTCCAGAGTGGAAATGGGAAGTCATTTCGATGGAATTCATCATAGCATTCCCTATGACAGTGAGACAACATGATTCCATCATGGTTATTGTGGACATGTTGATGAAGGTTTCACACTTCATTCTAGTGAAGTCTACATTCTCAGCTAATGATGTGGCATAGGTATTCATTAGATATGTTGTTAGATTTCATAGTGTTTCGAAGAATATTGTGTCAGATAGGGATGCGAAGTTCACTTCCAAATTTTGGAAGGAGTTGTTTGTAGGTTTGGGCATAGAGTTGGCCTTTAGCACAACTTATCATCCATGGACAGATGGACAGACAGAGAGGGTCAACAGGATATTGGAGGACATGTTGAGGTCGTATGTGATGCATCTACAATGGAAGTGGGAAGAGTATCTCCCCTTGGTAGAGTTCACGTACAACAATGGGTATGAGGAATCCTTGAGGATGAGTCCTTTTGAGGCCTTGTATGGGAAAAGTTGCAATACTCCTATCAGTTGGAGTGATCCAGTTAACAGGGTGTTGATTGCACTAGATATGTTGGCAGGCATAGAACAAAAAATGCAGGTGATCAAGAAGAATCTAGAGGTAGCACAAGATAGGCAGAAAAGTTATGCATGTCAGAACAGGTTGTTCAGTGAGTTCCAAGTTGGGGAACAGGTGTACTTGCACATCAAACCAAATAAGAGATCCTTGTAGATTGGGTCATGTGATAAGTTGGCACCATGGCTTTGTGGACCCTTTAACATTATTGAGAGGATTGGGCTGGTATCATATTGACTTGCACTACCTTAGATAGTGAATGCCCATGATGTTCTCCATGTGTTATTGCTTAAGAAGTACGTTAAAGATGTTGATAATGTGATCGAATATTCTATATTGCAAATGGAACTAGATAGAGAATTCTAGCCGGAGCCTCAGTGTTTATTACAGAAATAGGTGGTTACGCTCTAGAACCGAGCAATTAAGAACGTTGAGATGTAGTGGAAGCACTTTGGTCCCGATGAAGCTACATGGGAGATGGTGGATCATATGTAGGCTATGTATCCTTCCTTGTTTCCCGGTTGAGGCAATACAATTTTTCCTTGGTGATTTTGGTGTGGTGTTTTGGTATATGTTTTGGTGATTTTGCTATATATACATATGTATATGGATGTAAATACCACCATGAGATATGTTATAAAGCTCCAATAAGCAGTATGGTTGTCATGTCATTATGATGTCATGGTTTGATGTTTTCATGTTGGTTGATTGTCAACAGGCTGATCATTGTAAATACTTCATCAAGATAAGTTATAAACATCCATCAACAATATATATTTTTCTTATAGCACCTTTGTGGTTATAGGTGTTGTTGAACACTGAAGACAGTTTTCCCCCAAGGGGGAGGGTTCTATGACAACCCTTGTGAAAATTCCATTTAAAAAAATTAATAAAGGAAAAACAATAATCGTGGATGAGGGGACACTTATTCCAAGCTAAATGTTGGGAAGAATCTAAGTGACGTGGATCACTTGTGAGTGTTTATGGCTAAGGAAATTGGCAAAGGAAATGGTTAAGGCTTTGGAAAGGAAAAATGGTATTTTTGGTACATTTATTTATGAAAATAATGGAAATTAGGAGAAAAGGGAGTTGAAAGGCCACAGGTTGCATGTGAGGAGAAAATTAAATGGAAAATAATGGAAAATGAAGAAAATAGAGGCCTCATTCTTAAAATGGCTTCGGAGGATCAGTTGGTAGCCTTTTGTCAATTTAGTTTTGGAGGTATCTCGTTATTCTCTCTCTCTCTCTCTCCCATACTCTTGGAGACTTAGAATTTTCTTGGAGCACTCTTGGTGGGTGTGGCATATTTGGATTCTTGGATCAAGAAGGCAAAAGAAGAGCAAGAAAGGGCAAAAAGGCATCACAATCAGTAGCTACATCATATTTTCTTGTAGGTACCAAATTGCATGTATGATTTATTCACTAGTTTTGGCATGAATGACATATGCATGAGGATTTTTGGTTGAGATCTATCATTTACATGGAGGATTGTCTGGATTGAATGATCAATGTATCTATGACCTAATGGATCGAATGGAAGTTGATGTGTTGAGATGTCAATGTTCTTAGTGATCTCAGCTAAGTATGAGATCCCTATGCTCAAAACTGTTATTTATACCTGTAGATTACATATGCATGATATGTTTGATGAAATGCCTGTCATGGCTAGTAGGAGTCCAATTAAGGTCTTGAAAAAGTATTTTATTTAGTACTATCATTTCCATGTTATTTTATTTATTTGAATAGATGGTTCAATTCTAGGTAGTGACCTGGGCTCTAGGTTTGAAAAAGTGGCTCAAATCTCTGAGTCGTTGGTAGAGCACTGACAATATTTGTCTATGGTTGTTGGAAGGAAAGTCGTTGAGAGTGATTTTGTTCTTCTACTCGTTGTCTTACCTATAGCATGGGAGAGATTGAGCCTTAAATTGTCCAAATGTTTAGTGGGACCCCAAGGCAAGCTGTCTAAAGTATTGGATTGGTTCCTGAGGGTCCTGTAGCTGATGATTAATGTTTGTATGGTGTATTTTCATTAGTTCCACTTCCCTAACATGACTTAGGAGGTCGAAACATATCATAGTGGCCTCTTGTCGGATGTTTTTTGTGACTAGTCAGTTGCTTGGGTAGATTTCGGAGGATGCATTACACCACTTCATTTCTTTCACTTGGTTTTGACTTCCCAATTTAGCTCCTACGTCTAAGGGGCAAGCCTACCCAGGCATAACATGATTCCTAGTAGCGACAACTCGATGAGTAAAAAAGAAATATCATGAACAAATAACATGGTGATGTAAACCACTCCATTTTTTTCACTTGGTTTGGACTTCCCAAATTAGCTCCTATTACCAAGGGGCACCACTACCTAGGCATGACATGATTCCTAGTAGTGAAAACCCAATGAGTAAAAAAAAAATATTGTGAATTGATGAAATGTCAATGTAAATCACTCCTTTTTTTTCACTTAGTTTGGACTTCGGAATTTAGCTCCTACGTCCAAGGGGCACCACTACCCAGACATGACACAATTCCTAGTAGCGACAAACTCATGAGTAAAATAGAAATCTCGTGAACTGAAGGTGAGCCTTTCCCTAACTTCTAGATAATCATTTGTCTCCCCCTCTATGGCAGCTACATTTTTAGTTTCCCTTAGGAGTAAGGTTGTTATCTCCAATGTGTAGACTGCAACAATCTTTTGGAGGTATCCCACAAAAGATGACATGTCTATAGTAGCTAAGAAGGAACTATCCGAGCTATTGTGTTTATGACTACCTTCATTCTATGGTTAAAGATAGGTAGGGCCTGTAAGAAATATTTGCTCAAATTAATTCCCTTTCTACCATGAAAATGAGTTTAGTGAAGGTAGAGGTATTGAGTTCAAGCAGTGGACTTCATATAGATGCCTTAAGTGAGACTTCATATTTTATTTCATATTCATGATAACAACAAGCCCGATAAGGTAAATGCAATCTGTATTGATAAAAGAAAACCACTTGTTATATATTGAAGAGGTGTGGTTGGTAGAAGCTTCCCATACATCGTACTTTAAGGTTTGGCCGATATTCATCGAGAGGCATACAATTGAGGGGATAAAATACTTTTTTTTTATACTGTTACCAGGGAATTATCCCTGGTCTACAAACAAAATTTATATGATAGCATTGGAATTTCACTCTATATCGAAGAAAAGTTTTTAGTATAAAGGTTCATCTCTACTTCAAAGAGGAGAATAACCAATAGAATGTTTGTGGGACAAATTCAAGGAAGTTTCCAAGTTATATTTTCATATTAATTCTATAGAGAAGGTTCATTCAAATCCTTAATACTTATATCAATTTAAATTACATATAGCTTATTACTTATAAGACCTTAGCTTTGATTGGAGACTTCAGATTCTGAAGTTCCATTGGGGATTCACCACAACAAATTTAGATCCAATATCCATTGCTAGAAGATCTACATCCAAAGGAATATAAATTAGAAAAGTAGACTCCAAAAAATAGTAAAGGAACTTCAAATTTAATTTGTCCAAAGTAGTTATGGTTATAGCTTTTTTTTTTATCAACAATGCAAACTTCAAATGCATTCCTGAATAACGAAAAAATACTTTGACAAGATCCATGGCCACCAGTAAAATAAATAGAGACTCAATTGAATAGCTAAAATTAATTAAGAAATCTATAAAAAATAAAATATCCAATCCAATCATTGTTATTGAATTTATATATATACACTGAATAAAATATATTTGAATGTTGTTGCCTCTAGCACATGGATTTATCACCACCAATCAATATAAATAAAAGGTATCCCATCTGCTGGAGTGTAGAAGAGAATTTCTTCATTTTTCACATTCTTCCTCCTCCCATATCCTTCCTTTGTGAGATAATATCTCTTGGTGAATATGGATGAAGTTTCACAATCAACAGTCACATATATTGTTGTTCCATGCAAGTACTTGCTTCTTCCAGTTATTCCTTATTGTATTCATTCCTTTGATGTATCCAAACCTCAGTCGATATGGCTAGAGTTGCACAATCAATAGTTACATATATTTTTGTTCCCTGCAAGTACCTTCTTTTTCTAACTATTCCTTACTATATTCATTCCTTTGATGTATGCAAAGGGTTGAATGGATGGGGAATAGATCATATGTGTATAGATTCATTGCTCTATATAGAAATGACCTCCGCTAAGAGTTAGAAATGAGTAGTTCATCTTAATTATGAGATTGACCATGTCTGTAGTTACTCATAAATTGCAGGTTGGTGACCTAGTGAAGGATGTCCAAGCTCTAGTAAGTGCAAGACATGGAGAATTTCTCATGAGCATCTCCATTGGTATGCCATCTTTATCCATCTATGCTCATCAGAATTCATCTCCAAAGATATGAACAACTTGTATGTGAAAACTTCCTTCGACCTCAAGTTTACAATTTGAGAAATAAATGAAACACCAGTAAGGGAATTTCATGGCTCGACGTTTACAATTTGAGAAATAAATGAAACACTCTTAAGGGAATTTCATGGCCCGAATGATTAAATTTCCTGAAAGAACTTATAGGAATGGGACAAATAGCTTAGGCCGCTAAGTCCACTGGCGTTGAAAGAGGCGAGAAATAATTCTTTCATATCAAGGCCTTCCCCGTGGTTCGTTAACGTAACTAACTTGTAGGGTTTAACCAACTTTCAACGAACTCTCCACTGCATATGATGATTCAATAACGGATAATTTTTTAATCATATAACACGACAAATCAATGGTGCAAGACAGTACACCATGGCACCAGAGGTGTGTTTTTCCCAGAGGAAGGCCTTACGACGTAATTATAATTATAATTATTAATTATATTTTACTTTTAATTTTATGTAATTTGACCAATTCAAAGTATTTTATTGATAGTTATCATTATTATTTTCATTTTTATTTCATTTTGATGTTTAGAGGACATTACAAATCTCTACATACTAGGTTGGACAGTGGCTCTCTATGCAATTGTTTTTAACCATTTATTACTTTTAGTTGAGCACACATGCAAATGTTTACAAACATTTACCCCACTACAACATCTAACCATAGTTCTTTTTTAGATTTAATTCTAAAAATGTTATAAAATAACATTAAAATTAAATATTTTTAAACATTTTGATTACGAAATGAGTTATGGTTTTTGGGAAAGTGGTATTGATAAGCCATGTATTGGCCCATGATATTGTAACAAAACATATTTGCAAGTTAATAGTATCCATCGTAAAATGGGGGTCAATGTACATGGTTAAGAATATTGTTATATTCTATGTTTATTGTAAGTATTAAGTTTTATAATACTTTCAAGTGAAATATATGCAAGCACGATATTTATGAACTATCGGTAATTACCTTAAATGATATAGATCTTCTTTTAACAATTACAATTTATCATTAACAAATTACACTTTGAAAATCCAACCATAAACCATAAAGGCAAAAGATATCACAATACAAAAAAGATAACACAAGATCTAGGCTCAGAAAATCCACTTGGGGAAAAACCCAACAACATTTCCTTAGAGAAAAGTTTCAGCTCAACAAGAGTTACACCTAATGCGGCTAGTCAAAAATTATGTCTATTGTCAAAAAATTTCCACAACCCTCATGTCAAGCCTCTAGCAACTCGCTATGATAAGATGCACCCTATGCCTAAATTCAACAATTAGAGTATGCCCAAAAAACTCAGCGTCCCAGAATTCCAGTGTTCACAAAATATGTTGCCCAATAATTGTCTAGAAATTTGGCCTACCCACAAGTTGTTGCATAGAAAAATTCACAACTACAAGTTTAGAGATAAATATGTGAGCTCAAGAGGGAGAGAGGTATTTTTCATATTTTTCCTTTTCTACTCCTTTAACCTTCACTTGGATGCCTAGAAAATGTCTAGTTTTGATGAGATCGAATGGTGCTCTTATGTAGGAGGTAAAATGCCTTTTAATGGATGTCATTTCCTTGAAAAATGAGTTTTTCTCTTTAGTGGGGTCGACCTGACTTGAGGGAGGCCCGACTTACAAATTTTTGGAGCCAAAAATTTTGATCTTCAAATTTTCTCTTTGAAATTTCATGAAGAACATGTCTTACAATACTTTTTCAAGGACTAAATAATCAAAATAACATTAATAAAATGTCCTAAAAGTTATTTATACATTACACGAGCTAAAATACAAATTACGAAGACCAACTATAACTAAAAGAATTCAAGAGAAACAAATATTGGTCAACAAACTAGTTATGATGCAAAGTTTTTACCATGCTCTAAGGCAACCACTCACCCTCTAACACTACCTCCAATGTTTTAGATTGATCATGACATTAGATATTTTTACTCCTTAAAAGCCACATTGTCATACCACTAAGTTTTTTCATATCACAATATCATTAATATATTTTTTTGTAATCTCGGGAGGACTATATCTTCATCATGTCCAATATATCACCCCTATCAAGAAAGGGAATAGAACCAATGGCTTCACATCAAGAGTGCCTTAACATAGCACCAAATCACCGTCTATCCAATACCTTGTGGACAACAATATCTTTAATATCCAAGACCAAGTGGACCACAATTGTATTATTTATTTCTAAAGATTTTCAGTTAGATTGTAACTATGTAGTCATAAAAATAGGTTTGGAATATCAACTTTAATTTATTTCTTGAAATGAAAATTTAACCAACATACGTACATCTTATGTACAGATCTAACATTGAGAGGGATCAAATTTTTTTACTTGCAAACTTCTCTAGAGTGCAAAATAGAATATTTTAATTTTCATTGTTTAAATTCATAGAGTATATATAAGACCAAATAAATGTATTTAACATAAAAAATTATTTTTTCATGAAACATACATATTTTTTTAAATGATATATATATATATATATATATATATTGTAAGCTTGGTAGGAGAAAAGCAATGTGGTGCTCCATCGGTCAAAGAGGCTGGCACAACTGGGACAGGAGAATACTACTATTCTTAGTCTCCCATATGATATACTTCGGTGGTGCTTATTTAGAGTTCCCTACAGATCACACTCTAACCTCAAACTTGATTAATGAAAATGGAGGGATATGTTGATGTGTAGCCCCTAGTTTTGCAAGGACTAGATAACCGTTGGTACAAGTGAGCACTTGATCTGTGTGGTTCAATATTTCAATCTTCCCAGCACTAATTATGAGCAGCGTACATATCAGACTCAACGTGTCGGATGCATATTGGTATTGGACCCTCTCACGTTTACCTGGCAAATTCTTCGTCAAATTTCAGATTTCTCCATTGGAATTCCCTTTGGATAATCATGAGAGTGGGTTCAGCGTTGCACATGGAGAACCAATGATCCAGAGTATTGAAAACAGAGCATTCCCACTTCTCATGAGGAACAGAACTCACTTTCAATGGCTGGTTCAAGGTGTTTAATCGCTGGCCATCTCTCCCAGGATACCTTGCTTTGGCTTCGGAGCTTTATTATGAAAGGCCGCAGAAGTCATTCTGATACCCTATAGTCTACTATGCAAATATGTAAAAAAAAAAAAAATCAAATGCTGGGCTCCAGATCATCCTCAAAAAAAAACATAAGATGGACTATGTAAACATGTAAAAAACTTGTAAATTTTACAAACCCAAACTTTATTATCTATAAAAAAACAATTGCATGACTCAAATAAGCAAAATACCAATTATATAAGCAGCCACAAATTTATCAAGGGCCGAGATGGATCAAATATCTTTTCAACCTCAAAGAAGTTTGTGTCTCAAAAGATTTGATCCCTTGGGGTGGATCTAATCCCGTCTAATTTCACTCTTTAAATAGGCTACATTCCACATGAATACTATGGGTCAATACCATGAATTTTTAAAATTGTGTGTCAATACCATGGGTCAATTTTTTTTTATAGAACTTTTTCTTTTTTAATTTATATTTTATTTTGACTGAGTTAAAAAGTTTATACATCATTTTATTTTATTTGTATGTAATTTGACTTAATCAAAATGTTAAACATTTCTTTACATCTCTATCATACTGAGCTATTGAGCCCATATTGAGGCAATAATATTTAATTCAATATAATTAATTATTTAATTGTCATTTAAATCGCGATGACCAAACATGCCAAGAAGTGTCAAACTTTTTGAACTAACTTTAAAAGTAAGTTGAACACCTTATGTCAGAGGCATGAATTCTTATATGTCTGAAATGCTTCACCCTCATCCATTTGCCTGGTTTTCAACAACGAGACAAGAGATGATTTTTCATACGAGATGAGGAGTTGTAGTTGATCTCTTATTTATGTCCACACCTCATTTTTGCAAGTATATGCCAAGTTAATATCTTAATTGGATAATCCCACATTATCTAAGAAATTCGACACATTTTTCAGGATTTAAGAGAATAAGAGGTGAGAGTGATAGGAAAGGCTTGCAACAATGATTGAATATGAGATACAAATATCTCCAAGCTCCAACTCTTATATATTTTATCGAGAGGTCACCCATTTAATAATATTTTCATTGTATTGGTTACCAACTAGGAATCACCATCTACTTGGAGTTCTATGAAAGAATTGTCCTCGGCATGTCATGAACATGTCTCCAAGGCGAAGAATGCAACGAAGTTATCACTATTTATCCTGCAACTACATGCATAGAGGAATAATGTTTGATCCCCACTATTTTGAAGGATTCCTCCACACACATTCAACCTAGCTTACCTTTATAGATGCCATCAAAGTTTACCTTTATAAAACCCACGGGGTGAGGTGTGAAAATTAATTGAGAGACCATCCCTATATGTGTGGAGTGTGGAGATATATGGCGACCCATGGATGGTGAGAGCAATAGTTTACTGAGGATCCATGCCTCCTCATGGTTTGCCTCCCAATTTTCTTATGTCGGGGAAGTAGATAGGATGGTTTCCTAAAATTGTTGATGAATTAGTCGCTAGACCACTCATACTCGAGATTCCAATTATTTGAAAATCCTCTTGTTTCTTTCTTTTGAGGTTAACAATAGAAGGAAACTTGGTATGAAAGTCAAGGCTCTCTTAAATTTAAGGCTATGGAAGATTCCCTATCTCCATTGATCGATTCTTTCTGTAAGGCTATTATATCTATGATCTGAGTGCCCAAATAGAAGAAGAATATGATGCCATAATTTTGCAAAGAAGGAGCATAAATGATAAGAGTACCAAGTATTCCTCATGATTCTTACATAGAGATAAATTGAAGGACTTGTGAAGCCTTTTTTCCTAATTTGATCCCAAGAGTGTGCTCATCTTCTAGAAGCCACCCATAGGAAGTGAACAAATTTATGGAAATATCCTTACATTCATATTTTTCACCAAATAGACTCTTTAGGGTGGTCCCTATGGTGAGCTAACAAAGCATAGAAGTATTTTATTATCAACATCCCTTTTGTTTGGTATCCCTAGCATATTTTATCTAGGCCTTGTATAATTGGAATTTTCTAATACAGTATTTCTCGTTCTAATTTGGCCCATGCTTTTGTCGTTGGATGATCGAGTTAGTCCTGAATGATAATCCAACTTCTCCATTTGGTGGAGTTAGTGGGTGGTTTCCAAAATTATGACTTTGTGCTTTCTTGTTGTGTTATTGTGTAATTCTATAGTTCTTGGAGCTCTTCAGAGTGTCCTAATATAGTCATTTGTTTCCAGGTTTCTCTCCAAAAGAGAGTCATTTCGCTCTCCCTAATTTCTCAGAATGCATGGTCTTGAACTAGGCTCTTTGTCTTGTCATATTCTAAATTAATGATCCTTGAGAGAATTATAGGTTTCATAACTTAGCCAATTGAGAGGTGTGGTGGCTATATATTTTATTCTATATTTTCTTCCATAATTTTGGCACACCTTGGATCCATGTTCCCCATAGTTTCACCCCCATCATCCTACTAAGAGTATTTGGGACCTGGATACCTAACCCACCTATCATTTTCGAGAGGAAAAGTTTCTCCTATGCAACCAATGACCATTTGCTTTCTTTCTTATTTCCCTTCTAGAGAGAATCTATATATAGAGTCTTGATAGCTCATAGAATAACATTATGCTTTTCCATTATTTTTAGTTGGCACAATGGTATGGCTTGTAAAATTGATTTTAAAAGCACCAAACTTCTTTCCAGATTAAGTGAACTGAATAACCATCTTTTAAAATTTTGAGGGATCGAGTGTGGAGTGTCTTGCGTGTAGGCTATATGTATGGAAAATTCAAGCACAAGAGCCCTAACATACTTATCTAGTAGTTTTCTAAGGGGAAAAACAATGGAGCTTGGTTACACTTTTTGGCAAAAGAGGGCACGTTTGGGTCGAAAAATCAATAGCTCGATTGAGCCATTTAAGTGTCCAATCGAGTCATTTTTAAGGGCTCAATTGAGCTGCTTGGGCGCTAAAAAGGTAGCTCGATCAAGCATTAAAAGCTAACCCTTGATCAAGCTATAAAACTCAATCAAGCTATACCACTCGATCAAGCTTTATGGATTGATCAAGCTATAAGAGTCAATCGAGCATTAAGCCTTGATTGTTCCCTATGGATTAATTAAGCCTTTTTTTTAATATATATCGCTCTCCCGGTTTGTGCGCGCCATTTACAAAGAACATGGCAGCACGACCAATAGTTTAAGAGTAGCTTGAATGAGGTTATTAGAGATTGATCGAGTAATGGAGCGCTCAAACAAACCTCGCCAACATTGCAGAGGCTCAAAAAAAGATAGGTACTATATATTTTCTCTTTCTCATTTTTTTTTTTTTTTCACAAAATGTAACAATTTAATAAAAAAAAAATAACCATGTACAAAAACCATGAAAACTAATTAATTTAAAAAAAGAACCATTCAAAAACTATGAAAACCACAAAAAAACCTTGAAAAACCCTTAGAAAATCACACAACCAACCTAGAAAACCATGAAAAAAACTCTTGAAAACAAATTCAAAAGCCATGAAACCAACCTAGAAAAATATCAAAAAGACCCTTCAAAACAACCTAGAAAATACATTGAAGCCAAAAAAAAGTTGTAATGTAGGTTTTAAATTTATTTCTTACTTGCAATGTCTTGTGTATTAAATGCATATTTTCTGATTTTGAATGGTAATTTAAACATTTCTCTCTAATTATTTTTTATTTTGAAGTTTTTCTTTAGAAATTTTGTGAAATAAATTTTCATTTAAAAAAAAAATTTGTTATTTAAAATGCATTTTAAATTTCTAGCAAATTTGACCAAAAATATACCACAAAAAACTCGAAAACAGAAAATAATGAAATTATAAACAATAAATAAGTAAATTAGGAGCTTGAGGTTGATATGATGAATATGGTTTCTCATAGTGAACCTTTATTTATAAAATAAGAAATTTTACTTTATTTTATTTTTTAAGTTTAAATTAATTTATATTTTAAATATCTTTTTAATAATAAAACATAGTACTATTCTAATTTTAAAAATAAAAGAGTACTAGCAACAAATGGACAAGGTCATGGAGGGGTACGAGGACATCTTCACCTCCCCCGGAGGGGTGCCTCTACACTGTTAGGGCAAGCACTCCATCGATTTGACCCTAGGTGCGTCACTGCCAAATGGACCAATCTATTTGTGCTTCGTTTTAGAGAATGATGAAATCGAGAGAGAGATTTAGGAGTTACTGCAGAAAGGTCAGATTCGGCCGAGTTCATTGCCCTGTCGGAGTTGGATTGTGTTGGTACATGTTAGTCTCTGTATCTTCATCCCTCCATTAGTGCTCAAAATTTATCTTTTTGCATGCATTTTAGGCATCCCATCCGATTAGTTGCACTCCATTAGGTCATGTATCATCTAATGGTATTGGTTTTTTGTCAAATTTCCCTCATGCTTTTCATCTGCTGGCCTATTTCCATATGTACAAGTCATTTGCTGTCATTTTTATTTCATTTCATTTGCAGTAGTCATTTTAGGGTTTTCAAGTCTCATTAGGTCTAGGGTTTCCCACCATGGTCTTCAAAAGCTCAATAAGAGGTTAGCAAGCACATGAGGATGTCAAATAAGTTCATAAAATCACAAATTCTACTGATGATTTGCTCCATCAAGGAGTTTTACCTCAAAACTCTGTTTTGAGGTGAAAACAGGGTTTTTCCATTCCATGTAAATATTTCATGTATATTTAATGTTTTCATATGTAATAAAGCATCATCTGTAGCCCTGGGTCACCTTGCCAAACTCTAGCAATCCAGATCCTACAAAAAAGACAAGAAAATCCAAGCATTAGTCCATCAAATGACAAAAAGAGAGCCAAACTACAAAACATAATTTTTAAAGAATAAAGTGAAAAGGAGAACTTTAGAAAGTGGGTTTTCTAAATGAAAAATTGAATTCAAAAGTATATAAAGGGATCATTTTTGTTGAAGACTTCATTTGTGCTAAAAGTGAGAGAGGAAAAGGAGAAAATCACGTTTTTGAGGTGAAAAGAGGAAAATTGCAGCAAGTTTCGAAATTTCCCTTAGCGCAATGCATCTACCTAGCGTGGTGCACCGGGCACAGGATTTACATATAGTTTTGAACAAGCGCGACGCACTTGGGTGTTGGCGCGGTGCACCAGTCTGCCAAGACAAAAATTCATTCAATCAACCTTCTAAAGCTCTAAAATTTTGCAAACACCATTCCTCCAAGTAAGTAAAGCCTTCGATTTTCCATAGCAAGACATTTTATCATCCTTGATGGTGTTTTAATAGGTGAAAAATCAAACCCTAATTTTCTTCATAATTGCATTGCAATACTGTCTAGGGTTTTGTAATTTTTTCATACCTACTGTTTTTATTCCCCTACATAATTCTCCCATATCCCATCTCTCTCCACTAAATTTCCCCTTTCCCTTTCCCTCTCTCATTTACACTCATCCTACTCCCTTTTCCCCAAACCCTAAAACCCTAACACATAATTCCCACTATTCCCCAAACCCTAATCTTCATTCCAAAAACCCTATCACTCCCTAATAACCCTACATCCAACATTAAAACCTTCCACTCATCAAATCTCGCTCATCAATTCCACTCATCAAATCCCAAGCGAGAAACAACAGTCACCTATTATTGAAATAAAATCTCTTTATACCCATCATTTTACACCATACAGTGGAAAATATGGAAATAGATTCAGCTTATAAAAGGGATGAGGAAACTATGAGTGATTCCTCCCAAGAGATTCATTCACCAAGAAAACCACATAAGGGAGGAAAACACATCCAGGAGGAGCCCACCACACTCACAAAGTTACTAGCTTGCCCTCTTGGAGTAACATGCTTCAAACATCAGTCTTGCTACCAATTTTGTGAGATGGTGGAGAGGGTGAAATACCACCATGAACTTGCTAGGCTATTTGTCCTTCATCTTCATAATGGCCAAGTGAACTTAGCGGGTGTTTCCTTCACTTTGACACCTGAAACTATAGTTGCAGCAAATGGTATTCCAAATCTAGGTGAACAATGGAATAAAGGACAACTTGTGTGCAAAAAGCATTATGAGCCTTATATCAAGGCTAGTTATCAAAAGCAAATCAATAGGGTCTTTCCTTTTAGATACCTACAAGACACCTATGCTCCACTCATGAAGCTCATTATCAAACACTTCACCTATGAAGGGAGATTTTCTCGCTTGTACACTTATCATGTTAGATTATTGATGCATTTCACTGGAGTGAGGATGATGAACCTCCCCTATTTCATATGTAGAAATATTGAGAAAATAGTTACATTGGTGAAAACAAAACCTCTTCATCAACAATTCAGCAACATTTATCACTTTTCATTGATCAAGATTGTTGTTTTGCATCTACTGAGCTTGTTGAATGTTTCATGGGGTGCTTTCATTTCACATGAGGCTTTCAAAAGCCCTCAAGTGACTCCATTAGCATTTCAGGAGGAAGGAGGGCCTTCAAATCAGCTAGAGGTTCATGAGACTCAAACTATAGGTGTGCCGTTGTTTGTCACTTATGAAAAGGGCACAAGAAGATTATTTGTAGCTGCCAAACGAGTACTAACTCCACCTGGGGTGGAAGGGGTCTCGTTTCCTTTATCAGACCACGGGCAAATGCTATCTTCACCCAGGGTGAAAGGAGCTTTGCCTTATTCTTCAGCAAAGTAGGTACATGATAAAGGGAAGTAACCATCGCATGAAGGCCCTTCTGAAGGTCAGGAGAGAGATTTTATTTTGATTCAAGAGGAGGATACTAATTTGAGCTCCCAAAGCTGAAGACTCAAGGAGATCATCAAAGAACAAGAAGCTTACATACATGCCTTATCTCTTAATCTTGAAAGGGCTAAGTGGATCATTAATTACCTTGAGCAATGGAACAAGTAGTTGGAGGATAAATAGACAATTATGGAGCTGTAAACCATAAGAGAAAACAAGCAAGCAACAAAAAGGAGGAAAGTCAAATTAACACCACTTGAGCAAGAGATTGATGTTGACCAGGAATCTTGGCTAGAGAGGGCAAATATGCACTTGGAGAAGCTACTTGAGAAAGCCAATAAGGAGAAAACGATGTTGTGGCACATGGATTATCACTATTTGCCATGAAACAAAATTTGCAAAACTAGGATAAGGTGCCTAAAAGCCAAGTTGAGGAAGATTTTGAGGAGTAAGAAAGAGCAACATAAGCTCAATATATTGGCTAAAGCTTCATTGGCCAAGTATTGTACTTGATGCAGACCACTCATGCCAAATTTCAAGAAATTTGGCAAACGTTTTGGCAATTTTGATTTTTTCAAGGAAAAAACAGGTTTTTCAAGCAAGTGCGTAGCGCCACCTGGTGCTCACTTTTGATAGGGAGCTCCTTTGGAGAAAAAATTTGAATTTTTGGATTCCTTATGAAAATTTATGCATGCCCAGAAATTACTAGGAAATTTTGACAAGTTTTGGACCTCCAAAAGGGTCAAAAACACCTCAAAAATGCCCTCTCTGCCACTTTTTGGCCACACAAGAAGCATTGTTTGGAGAACTGATTTTTGGAGGGGAAAATGGACACCAAATTCAAATACTCCACTTATCCTAGAAATTAGACAAATAGATATTTCCAACAATCCAAGGTAGAGAAAATTTGGTGAAGGGGAAGGCCTCCAAATTCAGCCGGGAAAAGGCAATATGCACAGAACAAGTGGTGCTATGCACAGAACAAGTGGCGCTACACATAGGATGAAAAAGTGCCAATTTTGCTCAAAAACTTTGTTTTTGACCTAGTTTTCTTCTAGTGTGACTTTTACTCTCTTATGGTCAAATTCATGAGGTGACATGATGTGAATTGATGTACTATGATGTAAAAATGATAAAAAATTGACTTGATAAGATAGATACATTAGTTGTAGGTGGTTTAAAGTTGAATGAATCTGTTTCCTAGGTTTTAGAGGCAAGTTGTTCCACTTCCTATTTTTGTGTTTCTAGTTTATATATGGTTGAAACCACCCCTCTTCTCACGGATTCAACACCTGATGGATAGCACAGGTGGTTTGAGGTCTATATCAGGTGTTTTTCAGTCATTTGTAAATGTTGGACTCTTGTGAATGCTTTGAGAATTATTGTACATTCATTTTGCAATTTGGCAAGGAAATAGACTAGGGTTTGTAGCATTTTGTGGGATTCTTGTGGCAAGGTGATTTAGTATTATTTTTAATTCTATGAATCAAGTTATCATGTGTTTATGTGTGCCATTATCTCTCTCTTTTCAGCTTAACTAAATGAATCAAGTATAAAGGTGGAAATCATTGATATTGAAGAGGACTCATGAGACTTTCATTCCCTCTCCAACTCCTCACCAGTCTTAAAGCTCTCCATTTCACTTAATTCAAGGTACTAAAGCACTTGCCTACCTTGCCCCACAGAGCCCTCTGCAGAACTGAGATCATTCCCTAGACCCAAAACTTCCTTTCACATCTGATCCAGCAAACCTCCATTAAATTCAATCAAGCTCCTCTGAGCATCTACCTATCGTAAAATTAGTCTTTATATCAGTCATCCCAAGCTTTACTTGCCATATTTTCCTGAGATTGACAAGGAGAGAGCCCTCTCCCGACCTGGTAGGGCTAGCTGCCAAGTTAAGTGTGGTTCTATGTTACCCTAGACCTACCTTTCTCAACGTGAAGTAGATTTAGGCCCTAACGGTATAGAAGAAGGATGGGATTTGGAGGCTCTATATTGAATATCGAACACTGAACAAGATCACTATCCAGAATAGGTACTGTTGGGCGATAACTAGTGACCTTTAAAACTCCTAATTATCCTCACATTAATTATCAATCCGACCAAGTCTTCTTATTTCAAAAGTGTACATTGTATGTGGCTGCTATTTATCTCAGGGAGTAATGCTCTGAAATTGCAATATAGATCTTTTAGATACAAAAGTAAATGGATGCTTTTAGTAAATCCCAACTGCAATAAAAGAAAACTTAATCCTCTTAATGAAATCAAATCATACATTCATCAAAGTAACAACAACATCAGCCGAGAGTAGAGTAGTGATAACTCATCCCTCTTTTAATTGATTTACTCTAAAACACAATCCTCAGTAATTAATCTAAACAACAAATGATCTCAATCTAAGAGTTTCGACACCAATAGTCAATACTCTTTACAGTTGATGATCTCAAACAGAATATTTATCTAAATAAATTGGTCTGAAATAACAGTAAACTGCATCAACGATAATATTGCAAATTATATAAAGCAGAGCGATGATGTTAAGACTCGAAAATTATAAACAACAAAGTGATAAAACTACAAAATTAAGAATATACTCAAACCATCACATTGCAAGAATTAGAAATGCATGATACAGGAAAAGTAGGTAAATCCACTAGGAGCCATGCCCTTAGCCACCAGTGAACACCACCGGTTACTTCAAGAAACGCGAAGGGACAACACTTTATATATTAACCATCAAATTGAATAAAAATTATAGTAAATTCATGTTTTTCTCAACATCGAGAGTCTATGATAAAAATTACAGTTTTCAGAATAATCACCATCCTCCCTTCCTTCTTACAAAGAGCTCCTTTTATAATAGAAAGGGTGAAAAGGTAGATGACAAACATGATCCCTCAGGATCTTCCGATCTTGAAGGATTCGCAACTGTTTTCCATCTTCGGACATTAATTCCTTTCTTGCACTGATTTTTCTAATTCGCTTTTGGCCTTATTTACAACTGAACATTTCTTCCTTAGCTGGTCGATTCTTGATGTTGCTTCACAGGAAACAACGTTTGTCTTCTTTTGTTGTTTTCCTGCATAAAGGGAGGTAATAATTAGCCAAATCGTAACTGCAGATAATTTCTCTATTTATTATTGTAATTCCTTAAAAGATTACCGCATTGAGAGATAGAAAGGATAAAAATAAAGGAAAAGGATGATGAGTTTAATGGTAAATGCATACCTTTTCCATGACCCAACATACTCCACTACTTACCCTTTTTCATGTCCTCATGAAAAGCATGTAGTTCATATGTAGAGTAGTCAAAGAATAAGTTGGAGAAGAAATGTCGTAAAGCAGTCTGAAATCATTATTCTTGGCCAAGAGCTCCAAAATGTGCTCTGTCTATCCTTTAGGAAGTTCATATATAGCCCGACACCCTTCAGTAGGATACCAAACAATGGGGCTGTGGAATCTACAACCTAGCCAATATGGGCCTTCCCTTAAGATCGAGTTGCTATAAATAACAAAGCATTCTGCAGCGAATTTAAATTTTTTGTAGTTAAATGGCTCTGTATTCTGTACATTGCTATTGGACATTGTCCATGTGAACTTGGCTACAGCCAATGAGCTTTCCTTAATTGAGAGAAAGTACTCTACCAGCTTCTGGACAATTTCTTTTTGAATAGGCCCTAGAATTTTGATTAATCCTTCCCTTTTCATCAAAGGTTTGTGACCAGCCAGCACTTGTAATGGGTGTTTTGGTTCACCTCTGACCCAAAGGTCTAGTCCATTTTCTTGCTCTAGAACATGTTATGGGCCTTAAACCATTTCAGTTTATTGACAACAAATGAAATAAAAGCTTGAAATTGCACATCCTCCACAAAAGGACTAGGGTTATTTTCCAATTCTTTTTCTAATACAAAATTATGCAAGTAAAACTCACAAAGTAGTCTTTGAATTTTCACTCCATGGTGTTTACAATAGTTTATGAAATCCTCAATTGTTTTCAATTCTATGGGTTTTCTAGCCCTGACGGCTTTTATTTTCAGTTGTAAATACCTTTCTAGCAAAAATAAAGTGTAATTGTTGGCGGGGTAGATACCAATCCTGGTCTTCCTTGGTAGCACAAACCATAATCACTAGTGTCACACAAATACCTGAAAACCCGCTTCACTGCTGTCCAGTGCTCCTTCCCTGATTTTGACATAAACCTACTCAATACTCCCACTGCATGTGCAATGTCTGGTCTAGTACAGATCATGGCATACATCAAGCTACTGACTGCACTTGCATATGGAACACAGGACATGTCCTCTTCCTCTTCCTGTGACTTGGGACACTGTTCAGCAGATAACCTCACACCTACAGGAATATGAACCTTCACCGGTTTACTATCCTGCGTATTAAACCTCTACAATATTGTCTTGACATACTTCCGCTGGTTTAACCAGAGCTTCCTCTTTGCCCAATCTCTTTTAATTTCCGTGCCCAAAATATAGTTTGCAGCACCGAGATATTTCATGTCGAATTTGGAGGACAATTGGGTCTTCAAATCCTGGATAATTTCTTTGTCATTTCCAACCAACAACATATCATCCA